>QANW01004475.1:655881-714984 GCA_003254865.1 Dryas drummondii | reverse complement strand
TGATATGAAATTACAAATTAGTAATATGGAAATATGGAATTGCCAATTGGTAATATGAATATGATATGAAATTACTAATTAGTAATAAGTTAATAACTAATATGATATTAATTTCTTGGTGATATACTGATATGATATTAACATGGAATTTAATTGTTATTGTTATTGTGTTACTGTGTATGTCTTTTTGTTATTAGGAATTTAGGATTCAATGGCCAGTGGAGGGAGATCACGTGATCCAGCTTGGGATCATGCCGATCCATTACCAGGTAGCAGACAAGGTTCAGTATGCAAATATTGTGGCATTGTAATGAAGGGTGCTAGAGTGACACGATTAAAATACCACCTTAGTGGTTTGGATCCTGGACACAATGTGCAACGATGCAATAGTGTCCCACCAGAAGTGAGACAATTCATCATTGCAGGGATGCAACACAAACAACACCAAAAAAGCAAAAAAATACAAAGGATGGAAGAGCTCAGAGAAGAGCTTCGAGGACAAAGTCAGATTGAGCTGAGTGATGATGAAGATGATGATGATGAAGATCATAATGATGATATGGGGCCTCAAGAGCGAAGAGAATTTCGAGCTGCACTTCGAGCCTCTAGAGCAGCAGAATGGGAGAGGGAACACTCACATAAAGTCCCAAATAGGGGACAAGGTTCTGGGTCTAGTAGTGGTGCACAGATGCAAAGAGCATCAAGCATGAGGGAATCACGAGATTCACGACCAACACCTCCAGTGGCACCAAGCTTGTACAAGGCAGCTCAAGCACGCCAAAAGAGTGTTAAAAATCTCTTTTCCGGAGGGTCAATCAAAGATGGGATGCAACGCTTGATCAGCAAGTTCTTCATATATGAAAATGTTCCTCCTTCAAAAGCAGCATCTCATCATTTCAAAAATTTGGTGATAGGATGTCAACAGGCAGGAGTAGGAGTGGAACCTCCAACACCCTATCAGATACGCACCGGATTTTTGGACCAGGAGTTTCAAGAAATGCAAGAGCATGTTAACAAATTGAAGACTGATTGGGCAACTTATGGTTGCACAATCATGTGCGATGGTTGGACAGGTCCAACCAAACTGTCTATCATTAACTTCATGGCCTACTCAAGAGGGAAGTCGGTATTCCTTAAGTCCGTTGATTCTTCAGATTGCATAAAGGATCATAAATATATTTATGGGCTACTGAAGGATGTAATCACGGAGGTTGGAGAGGAGAATGTTGTTCAAGTTGTGACCGACAATGGTTCCGCATTTGTCAAAGCAGGTAAGAAGTTAATGAACAAATACAATGTGTACTGGACGTCGTGTGCAGCACATTGCATTGATCTAATGTTTGAAGAGATGGGGAAGAAAGAGCAGGTTGCTAATGTGATTAAAAAAGCCAGAATGATCACGAATTATATTTACAACCATAACTGGTTGTTGGCAAAGATGCGAGAGATCACGAAGGGAGATATTGTTCGTCCTGGTGCCACCCGATTTGCTACAAACTATATTGCATTGGATAGTTTGTATGGTAAGATGATGGGGCTGAAGCAATTGTTCACCAGTGATGATTGGGGTCGTAGCAATTTCCGGCGTTCAGATGCAGGCATCACCGTTGAAAATATAGTTCTTGATCACTCTTTTTGGCAACAGGTGCATAAGGTGTGCGGTCTGTTTGAACCTCTCTACGTAGTTTTACGTATTGTGGACACAGAAGTGTATCCTACAATGGGATCCATTTATGAGTTAATGCGTGTCGTGAAGGAAGAACTAGAAAAAAAACAGGGTGCACGGTGGGTAATAAAAATCATCAATGATCGATGGTTTAAAACGTTACAACACGATTTGCACGCAGCAGGTAACCCAATAATTTATTTGTTATTTTGGTTCTGCATTTTTTTTAATTGATTTAGCTTTCAATTAATGAACTAAATTACTAATTATATATTTCTATATTTACTTGATGCATGATTGCAGCCTATTATTTGAATCCTCGCTATCAATATAGACCTGGCGTTGGAGATGATGGTGAACTTATTCGGGCTGTGCACAACGTATTCTCCAAATTGGATCCCTATTCACCAGAAGTTGGCCAATTTGGAAATGAGGTAAAAATAATTTGCCATAAGGCCCATAAGAATCCTTACGAAAAATATTAATACTTTATAGAATTTGATTGTCTTAAATTATATATTTGATTGATATTGTATAATTTGTATTGTATTTGTATCTAGTTAACATATTTTAAAGATGCCCGGAAAATGTTCGGAGAGCGAGCTGCAAAGGCCGCTAGATCACGAATGTCTCCTAGTGAGTATACATCTTACTTGTATTAGTTAGATTAACTTAATTATTTATTTTTATAGTTACACTTACACAAACAAATTTTTCATTTCAGGTGAATGGTGGATCATGTATGGGAGTGATGCGCCTACTGTGAGGAAGTTAGCCATCAAAGTTTTATCACAAACGGCGTCATCATCAGCTTGTGAAAGAAACTGGAGCACTTTCGCACTCATACACACCAAACAACGAAACAGGCTCTCATATAGTAGGTTAGAAAAAATGGTATATTGCTACTATAATATGAGGCTTGCACTTCGAGATAAGAAAGCAGAGGAGGATCGCGTTGATGAATATGATCCGCTGGATATATATGATGCTGCTATAGGGGATGATGATGTGGAGGAAAACCAGCTTTATCAGTGGATTAGGCCCCTCCATTTAGATGATGATGCAGGCAATCCAGACCCTGATATTGCAGCTCAAGCACGTCAGGAAGGTATCAATGTGGACAGAGTTCTAAATGAGGAGGTGAGCCCTACTACAAGTTTGAATGAACTTATGCAACCAAGGTCGACACATCATACTGAGCCAGTTCCCACTAATCCTTCTCGATCAGGCAACTCTAGCACAAGATCGGGCACTCCTACCAACAGTGGAGGTAGAGGTAGTGGTGGTGGTAGAGGTAGTGGTGGTGGTCGAGGTAGTGGTGGTGGTGGTGGTGGAAATGAAGATGTCACTGGACATTCTCAAGAGTATATGAGCCCATTTTCTGTCGAAGCACACTATACACATGCAACACAAGATGAGGATCATGGGAGTAGGCGTGCCGGACCAGGAATTGGTGACATAGGAAAAGACTATAGTCGCAGACAAATAGGTCATGAGAGTTTGGCACAAGAAGAAGAGGATTCATTATCCACCACTTTTGGCTCTATGGGGGTAGTAAGTGACAATTACAATTATGGGCAAAACCCTCCAATATTCTACCCACCACATCTGCCTTACTTGGTTGAGTCTGATAGTAACTCATTGGCACAACAAGAGACAACCTCTTCAAATGAGTATGCTTATGGGCAAATTCAACCACAACAGGTTCCTGATCCATATGGTTGGCATGTTGGCAATTACATGCAAAATTATGCTGGAGAAGTATCTTGGGATGATTATTCTTCACAGTACACCTACTCTGGACATGATGATACTGAAGACAGCGGAAATTTTGAACCTCCTAGAAACTCTATGTGGTATTGATTACTTTTGTAATTCATGTGGCAATATTATAGTAAAAATAAAATTGACGTGTTATTGAAGTAATTATTAATTAGTGAAGCATTTTTTTAACAGTATTTGCCTCCAGCGCGCATTATATTCATCACATATCACATGAAACCTACCATATAATTTGGTTTTTTTCAATATTTTTTATCAATGTAGTAGATAATATGTTAAATAAACTTATTGTGAAGTTTCATTCAAAATTTCCGTATTTTGATAATAATTTCCATCGTTTCCGTCGAATTTTTGTCGAAATTTAAAAATCTTCGAAATTTCCGTCGAAATTTCCTCGAAGCTCGAAATTTTATTCCTTGGTTGTGAAGGATAATTACATTTTTGGTGAGGTATGTGTTTAATCTATCTTTTAGTTAAGTTTTTGTATGATTTAGTATTTAATGTTTCATATATAATTGTATTAAATTTTTGAGTGAATTAGTTTGTATGTTAAAATTAATTATAAATTTGATTAATTAGTTTGTATGTTTTTATATGCTAAAATTTAATAGTTTATTTGTATGCTTATATGTATATTGTTAGATTAATTATAGTTTAGTTTGTATGTTACATTTAGTTTAGTTGTAATTGCAAAATTCCCGATGACGTAGTCTAGCACTCCTCGAGTACTGGGTTAGGTCATGTGCCACGAAGCGCTTGTGCGAAGTTATCAGTCGATAACTTTGTATATTTAACTAGTCGTGCGAAGTTATCAGTGGATAACTTTGTACACTAAACTTAAATTCACCTTAGACCCGTTCGAGAGTCTATTGGACGCGCGCATGGGCGCTGGGCGTGACTGCGCTCCAATATGATTTTTGAATTGTCCAAATTACCCATGAACAGTTTGGGAGTGCACAATTATGTGTTGTGGTTAGCGGTTCATGTGATGTGGTTTTGATCTGAGAAAATTTCGGCAACATCTCCTTATGTGTTCTTCGAGTGCATAATAGATATTTGTTTTAAATATCTACGTCGTGCACTTGGAGAACCATAGGGAGATGCTGCCGAAATTTTTCGGGATCGAAACTACGTCGTGTGAGCCAACAACCACGACACATATGTGCATTCTCGAATGAGATATGGCCCTTACCGGAGGCATAAGGAGACGAAGAAGGGTGACGCATTGTTTTCTAATTGTCGTGTAATATGGAAATATGCATCATGGACCGACAGTGGATACGTAATACGAATCGTGTTAGTGATGAATATTTGTATGAGATCGAGTCATTTATCCAAGTTGCACAGGAACATGTCAATGCTCAGAATAATATAAGGTGTCCGTGCCGGAATTGTAACAACTCTTTATGGAAGACAGTGCGTGAAGTCAGAATTCATTTGGTGAAATATGAGATGTCACACAACTATACGACATGGTATTATCATGGTGAACCGAGAGTTTATGCTTCGACTTCCTCGGATGCTCGAACAATTCTGCAGCCTACTGAATTTGTTGGTGATGATAATGACCAGGTGATGGGCATAATAAACGATGCTTATCCATATGCATCGCTTGATCACGAAGTCAGTTAGAATGATACAGAGAGCGATAATATGAATAAAGATGATGGGTTGCCCGAAGTCTAAAGAGAAGAGTTTGATAAGTACGAGAGATTGTTGAAACAAGCTTAGCGGGAATTGTACTCTGGTTGTGAAGAGTTCTCAGTGCTAACTGCTGTTGTGGAGTTAATGCATTTGAAAGTACTTAATCAACATTCGAATTGAAGTTATGATCAGTTGATGGGAATTTTGAAACGAATGCTTCCAAAGAACAATCATATACCTGAAACCCATTATCTTGCGAATAAAGTGTTGAAAGATCTCGGTTTGGGATATGAAAAGATTCATGCATGCAAGAATGATTGTGTATTGTTTTACAAAGAACACCAAGGGAAGGATAAATGCCCTGTGTGCAATGAACCGAGATATAAGAACAAGTCTGTAGAGAGAACGAAACAGATTCCGCAAAAGGTGTTGCGTTATTTCCCACTTAAGCCAAGATTACAACGATTGTACATGTCGACACATACTGCAAGTGACATGAGGTGGCACAAAGATAAGCGGGTTGAGGATGATGTGATGAGACTTCCTGCAGACGGAAGCGCATGAAAAGAATTTGACAAGATATATCCAGATTTTGCAGCAGATCCACGAAATGTCAGATTAGGACTTGTTATTGATGGATTCAATTCATTCGGAAATATGAGCACATCCCACAGCACTTGGCCAGTGGTCGTGGTTCCTTATAATTTGCCTCCCTAGAAATGCATGAAAAAAGAATTCACAATTATGACGCTATTAATTCCGGGACCGCAATCCCCTGGCAAGGAGATCGATGTATATTTGCGGCCGTTGATTGATGAGCTGAAAGAATTGTGGTAAAATGGTGTGCCGACATATGATAAGTCCACCGAAACAATGTTTTCCTTGCGTGCGGCAGTCATGTGAACAATAAATGATTTCCCAGCTTATGGGAATCTATCAGGCTAGAGCACCAAGGGTTATATAGCATGTCCTACTTGTAATAAAGATATAACTTCCGCTTGACATAGTGGTAAAGTATGTTATATGGGTCACCAAAGATGGTTGCCGGGGGATCATAAATAGCGTCACAATAAGAAGGCCTTTGACGGAAAAAAGGAGATGGGTGTGAAACCTAAAGAATTATCTGGTGATGACATTTTGAGGCAGTTGAATAACTTAGAATTTGGCCGGATTTGTAAACATCCCTCTAACAAAGAACGAAATATGCCAAGGTCACCTGCACATCTAAATTGGATGAACAAGTCAATATTCTTCGAGTTTGAGTATTGGTCCAAGTTGAAAATCAGGCACAATCTCGATGTAATGCATATTGAGAAGAACATGTGCAAAAGTTTGGTTGGGACAATTTTGGGCATTGAGGGAAATCAAAGGACACAATTAAAGCTCGACAAGATTTGCAAGAAATGGGCATCATGAAACATTTGTGGTTAACGAAGAAGGGTGATAAAATGATAAAGAAACATCCATTTTATACCGTGAAACCTGGGGATAAGAAAGAATTCTTAAAGTTTCTTGCATTGGTCAAATTTCTAGATGGATACGCGGCCAATATCTCTCGAAATGTGAAAATCGACTCTGGAAAAATTTTGGGCTTGAAAAGTCATGATTGTCATGTTTTATTGCAACGTCTGCTTTCGGTGGGTATTCAAAAATTTTTGCCCGAAGATGTGGTTGAACCGATTGTTGGGTTGTCGAGGTTCTTTCAGCATATCTGCGCTAAGACGTTGCATGTGTCGGACATGTCAAAATTGAAAGATGAGATTGTGTACATCCTATGCAAATTTGAACAAATATTTCTACTAGCCTTTTTTGATATAATGATTCATTTGATGATACATTTACCGCAAGAGGCAATTCTTGCTGAGCCGGTCAGTTATCGGTGGATGTACCCAATAGAAAGGTAACAATTCCTAAACTTTTTCATTACTATTCTCCAAGTTCACCTCTATGTTACTCATAAAAGTTTTCTCACTATGTACTTACATTTGCAGAATGTTGGGTAATTACAAAAGGTACGTCCGAAACCGGGCACGCCCCGAAGGCTCCATAGCAGAGGCATACATTGCAAATGAATTCATCACGTACTGTGCAATGTATCTCAGCAGTGTTGAGACGTCATTCAATCGCCCCCAACGCAACGACGACGGTGGTAAAAAAATGAGACACTTTCTGTCTTTTCTCAAATTACACGACCATTTGGCGAAGCCCCTAAATCAGCTGTTGAATTCTCAAAACACGATATGAAGGTGGCTCATTGGTTCATACTCAACAATTGCGAAGAAGTTGACTCTTTACGCATTTAGCATGAGGAACTAATGAAGCGCGACTATCCAAGATGAGACATGGAACGTGTACAAAAAAAGCATCGGGAATTGTTTCCTAAATGGTTTAAGGAACATGTAAGTGATTACTGACAATAATGATCAGTTTGTTCATGTGTTTGTAAGTTTTTTGTAATATATTAATTCTATTGTCTTTTAACAGATGGAAAAGCTGACTGATGATAATTCGCCGTTATACAAGGAGTTAATGAGTTTGGCGAGTGACATTCAATGGGTTGAAACGTTTTCCGGATGTAATGTGAATGGAGTTAAGTTTTTAACTGTAGAACGAGATGCCATCTTGAGCACTCAAAATAGCGGGGTTTGTGTAGAGAACTTGGAGACTGGCACGGTTGATTTCTACGGCAAGCTGACGAGTGTACATCAAGTCTTGTACTCGCATCGCTTTCAAGTTGTGTTATTTAAGTGTCATTGGTTTAATACAGACCCGAATATGAACAACAGTAGTAAACTCGATTACGACTTAATATCTGTGAACACAAACACTCGATGGTATTAGAATGATCCATTTATTCTTGCCACAATGGCAAAACCAGTATGTTATCTGGATGATCATAAGGCAGGTATGGGTTTGAAAGTAGCTCAGATAATTCAGAATCGAAATATATGGAATATTCCAGAAAAAGAAAATCAGGATGACGTGGCTTATCAAGAGGATTCATCTTTGACCATACCCAATCCATACAACAATGATGTTATCATACAACAAGTCGAGATACATGACGTTCCTCCAATTGAGATCGATGCCTTATCAATTGTTATCATACAACTGTTATGATGCATATGATAATATTGCATCATCCACTCGTACTGTCTCATCATCAGAGAGTAAGAAAAATATTTTCACAGTACTTGTGTTTATGTTTAATTTTATTTAAATGTTATAAGATTACTGTGAAATTAATATGTTATATTTGCTTTTCTATGTACTAAAACCACGAGGGGGATAAGTAGAGGGTTGAAGGCGTCCCGACTCACGCGCACGACGAACGAGAGGATTCGAATCGTTGTTCAGCAAGATCACCTATGACCGAGCAAGGAGGTGCATAGTACTTTCACTTCCTTTGTCGGGTCGATTATCCGTCAGGACTGCCCCATGTTTTTCCCCAGTTGAGAAAAGGTTGATGACGCCATCAAGAGGAGCATTATGGGCTCCATTTCTGTGAGTATATTTCGATTAATACAAAATAATTAATTTGATCATTTCTAACAATATGATAATTGAATTTTTTTTCAGGTAAACTATAACATTCGGATGGAGGATCCGGATGTGGCTAGGTATATGGAGAAGTTATTGAGAAAAGTTTACACACAATGGAAGCACGAGCTGCAAAAGGAATATAAAATTTTGGATCGGCAGCTGAGGCATTGGCCAGCCCTCCTCCGGAGATGGCATCTCGGCTTGATCAGTGGCAGTGGTTGTGCACTCATTTTCAGAGTCTGAAACTTTTGGTATGTTATATCATTTTAAGACTTCAAAAATATTTTTTTTTATGTTATTTCTTTATTGTCTATACTAATATGTGCATTTACAATTTGCTTAATATTTAACAGAGGAAGTCGAATGCCAATCTTAAGAACCGGAAAGCGCCCGCAAGGATTGATCATCATGGTGGTTCTATGCCCTTCTCATACCGGTTGGAGTCGTATCGTCAAGTGCGCTATTATTTAATTTAATAAATATATTCCTTAGTATTGTTTGAGTTTTTGTCAACATTACATTCTTTTTTAGGCTGGTTCGCAATTTCCGGAGCTCGACAATTATGGGGATGTTTATGCCTGACCTGGCAACGACAAGGGTAAGGCGAAGCACGTTAGTTTTTTATATTTTAGTTTTATTTCACAATTTTTAATATTTGTATTTGATTTCCTAATTCCTAACTTGTGTATAATATATTTGGACGAGGTGGCCAGCTAGTATCCTCCGGACCCTTCGTTGGAGTCGATCTCAGTCCCCGATTGCGATGCCAGTCTTCGTATTATGACGGAGACACTGGGTATTAGGCGTGGTAGGGAGATACGCGGAATGGGAGCGGGTCGGGTTCGTGATCTCAGCACCGGGTCTTCATCTCAGCCATCTGCAGAATTAGTCAACCTATCCACTGAAGTGTTGATGTTGAAGGGTCAGCTAGAAGAATCGAGAGCAGCATATGCGGAGCAGACGAGTAAGGTGCAGCAGATGTTTAACCAGTTGGCCATGATTGTACCTGGGTTTGTACTGCCGCCCAACATTGACCAGTGCATGCCAGACTCCTCCACCGGTGTCGATGATGCTACTGACCTAGGGGGCCATTAGTGATTTGTATGTATGTATGTATGTATTAATTATATTTGCATACAGTATTAATTAAATTGTTTTTACTTTGTATGGATATTTTGGATATATAAATTTATAAATTTTGTTTTATATAGTTTTTGAATAAAGATTTTTTTTTTAAATATTAAATTCAAATATATAATTTAAATAAAAAAAATTTTAAATAAAATATATTTAGGCGACGAACTTTATTATTCCTCGTCCAAAATATGTTTGGGTGACGGCCAATTTCGTCGCCTAAATATGCTTTGGGCGACGAACCTACTTATTCCTCGTCCAAAGCGTGTTTGGGCAACGAAATTGTCCGTCGCTTAAACCTTCTTTGGTCGACGAACATCCTTATTCCTCGCCCAAAGAAGGTTTGGGCGACGAACACGTTTGTCGCCCAAAGCACGTTCCAGCGAGGAAATTAATTATTTCTCTCCCAAATCGTGTTTAGGCGACGGAAAATTTCGTCGCCCAAACACACACGATTTGGGCGACGAATTTTATGTTTTAGGAGACGAAAAAAATCCGTTGCCCTATGTGTCTTTGGGCGACGAATTTTATGAGTTCGTCGCCCAAACTCTTGGGCGTCACCGTTTGAGCGTCCAAACGCTCGACGAATGCAGTTCATCGCCCAAACGTTTGGGCGACGAAAATCTACTTTAGGCAACAAATTTCGTTCCTCTCCCAAACCGTTTTTTCTTCTAGTGTCCAACCCACCCCACCTGAAACCACCTCGGCCAGAAAACCCACCCAAAACCCCACCCCACCCCATCCGAAACCCTAGAAAACCCACTTGCAGCAAGCCCAGCCACCCCATTACTGGAGGTGGGTTTTTTTGATTTTTTTTTTTAATTTGTGCTTATTTCTGTCTTTTTTTTTTTTTTTCATTTGTGGGTTTTGCAATTATTGAGTAAGTTTATGATTTTTTGCATTTTGATAATTTTTTTTAATAGGAATTGAGGAATTGCGGAGTTTGGATTTGAGGAATTCCGAAGTTTTGAGGTAAATTATTTCATGTTTCCTAATTGTTAAAATTTATTAGTTTGTATGTTTGTTAGTAATTAGTAAATTTATTATAACGATTGTATGTTTTTAATTGTAAAAGTTATTAGTTAGCTTGTATGTTTTGAACTATAAAATTTATTAGTTTGTTTGTATGTTTTTAATGGTAAAAATTATTAATTAGTTTGTATATTAAATTTAGTTTAGTTATAAAAATTGGTTGTACTTTGAAATGCATGATATTTATGAAATTTATTTTACTTGGGTAGAAATATATATATTTATTAGGATGATGAGGAATTGAGGAATTGCGCAGTTATCTAAATATTTATCTAGTAGGCCTTACTTAGTTACTCTCCCGTTTATGGTTGTAAATTGGCTCGAAACAGCTCGAGTTTGTATCAAGTTCGGTTCGAGCTTGGTTCGTTTCAGCTTGGCTTGTAAGCCGAAGTTCCTCATTTAAGAAACAAGCCAAGCTAAAACTTAGGTATGTTTGGCTTGTATTTTAGGGAAACCATATAGTTATGAATGTTTAGATGAAATTATTTGGTACAGTTGTATTTTAAGGAAACCATATATATTCATCTATATGACATTTTAAAGAAGTATTTGGTGCTTACCTAATTTAATTAAAAATATATATTAACTCTAAGGTCATGTTTGTTTGACCGTAATCCAAAATTTGGAATGAGAATTGGATTCCATTCCAAGAAGATTTGATGTTTGGTTGATTGAAAATGAAACAAAACTAAGGAATTGACCTTAGTTGACTGTAAACCAATTCCATAAAAAGGAGGAATAGAAATACCATAAGGGGAGTTGGTATTTTTATTCCATAATTAATCTGAAATGTAAAAATTACCATATATATTCTTTTATTATTTAACTATATTGAAAAATTAGAAAATATAATAGGAAAGATTACTAAACGTTGAGAAATAAGAAATGTTGGCACATATCTTTCCTATTATATTGGTATATGTCAATTAACAAAATTAGAAAATATAATTGGAAATATTACCAAACACTAGAATGGAAACAACAAGTCTTCTTCTAACTTTGATTATGTTTTTGGTTCAAACGTTGAAATATGAATTGAAAACCCATTACATTCCGGGATATATAGGAATATGACTGCAATTACTATTCTTATTCTATGATTCCGGTCAAACAAACGGAGCCTAAGTTGAATTAACATATTATAATACTTTTAAGAAGAAAATGTTCAATATAAATTAATATTTTTTTAAATTAGTAGCTAATGAAATACCTTAAATAAAATTATGTAAATAAATTTGATACAGCTCGAGTTCGTATTGGGTTCGAATTTTTTTTTGTCTTATTCGAGCTCGACTCGTATAAAAAACAAGTTAGACCAAGCCAAACTCAAGCTCGAACAATTTACAAAAAATTAGAGTTTAGTCCTCTAATATTTCTTATTTGAAAAAAAACCTTATGGCTTTGTTTTTTCTAAAGAAAGTCATTTGACCATTGTCTTATCAAAGAAATATGTTATTATTATTTTTTAAGGGTATATGTAAGGAGTAAAATTTCGGTTTCGAGGAAATTTTCGCGGAAATTTTGATAAAATTAAACAAAAAAGACGAAAATTGCTATCAAAATACAGAAATTTTAAATGAAACTTGACCATATGTTTATTTAACATATTATCTACTACATTGATAAAAAATATTGAAGAAACCAAATTATATAATAGATTTCATGTGATATAAGATGAATATAATGCACGCTATAAGCAAATATTATTAAATGAAATTCGTATATTCTATATTATCTATGCACTAAACCTTATATACTTTATATTATTTATGATATGATATAAAATATTAGAGTTTAGGCTTTTTAGGGTATTTTTTATATAAAAATATATTGGGGTTTATGGTTTAAAAACAACTAAGTGAAACCCCAAAAGAGTCAAACCAAACCTCAAACAAAATCTCAAACTCTTTTTTTTTCTTTCCAATTGCTCAAAGGCTCCAAACCCCAATCAACCCTAAAGCCTTTTTTTTTTTCCCTTTCCTTTTCCTTTTTTTTCTTTTTTTTCCTTCCTTTTTTTTTTTCTTTCCTTTTTTTTCTTTCCTTTTTTTTTTTCTTTTCTTTCTTTTTTTTTTTTTTTTTTCTTTCCTTTTTTTTCTTTCCTTTTTTTTTTTCTTTTCTTTCTTTTTTTTTTTCTTCTTTCCTTCCTTTCCTCCTTGCAGTGACTTTCTTCCTCTTCCCTCATTTCTCTCTCCCTGCGCACAGTCTTCTCTCCTCCCTCTCCCTCCATGATTTCTTTCTTCCTTCTTCCTCCTCTTCCTCCTCTCCCTCCCTGATATCCTCTCCTTCCCCGATCTCTTCTCTCTCCTCCCTCCTCAATCACCCTCCGATCTGCCGCCTCCGACGACCTTTGGCGACGAGGCCAGCTCGCCTTTCCTCCCCTCTCTCCCTCCCTCTGGTGTCTACCGCTGGAGTGTTAGACTAACTTACTGAAGATTTGGCTTTGTGGCTTCGGTAAGTTGCAGCGAAATTTGGAGAAATTTTACAAAAACACACTGGCTCTATAATCGAAATTTCGCGAAATTACCGAAATTTTTACGAAAAATAAGGGATATGTGATAAAATTTCGGTATCCAAAAAAAACGAAAAATTTCGCTGAAATTTTCGAAATTTCATTCCTTGGGTATATGGTACAACTTTATCTTATACTTTTCTAAAGTATAGAATGAGGTTTGTAAATGTTACATGTTAGATTTTAAAACTTAATATAAAGCTGATAAATCAGAGCAAAATGGCATTGTCGAACACTCAGCGCTTCGTATATGTGAAAAAAAAATAAAAACTAATGAAAAAATATTATATAATATAAAATAGCTACAATATAATTGGACTTTAGTTAGAATTTAAAAAGCAATAAGAGTTTAGTCAAGGAGTTAAATTTCTTTTTTTGGCGTATGAAAATTTTAACACTAGTTCATCAATTTTTCGTTAGTATTTCGTCGAAATTTAGCGACGAAATTTCGCTCTAAGAACCCAACCATCTCGGTCTTCTACATTCTTCTTGTTGGCGATTACAGACCTAGCCACCGGAGTGATTTGGGAAGGAGGAGAGAAAAGGGAGAAAAGGGAGAGAAGGGAGAGAAGAGAGAGAAGGGAGAGAGAAAGGAGAAGATCAGATTAGGAAGGGAGAGAGAGATTGGTGCAGGAGAGGGATGAGAGAGAAGAGAAAAAGATGATATATCATATATGCCTATGCGACACAGTGGTTGAGACTGACTGGGAGAAAGAGAAATGAGAGGGAAGAAGGAGAGAATCACGGGAAGAAAAGAAAGAAAAAAAAAAAGGAAAGAAAAAAAAAGTTTAGGGTTGATTGGAGTTTGGGGTCTTTGGACAATTAGAAAAAAAAAAAGTTTGGGGTTTCGTTTAGTTATTTTTAAACTCTAAATCATAATATATTTCTATATATAAAATAATAAAAAATACTCTGAAGGCATAAACCCTAATATCTTATACTATATATATATTTTAAAGAATATAGAGTATATAAGGTTTAATGTATATATTATAGAATATAAATAGTATTATGATATATAGAGTATATAAGGTTTAATTTATAGATTATATAGTATAAAAAATATACTAATTTTATTTAAGAGTATTTGCCTTCAACACGTATTATGTTCATTTTATATCACATGAAATCTACTAACTAATTTGGTTTATTCAATATTTTTTTATCAATATTGTAGATAATATGTTCAATAAACATATGGTATAGTTTCATAATTTTGATGTCAATTTCCGTCCAATTTTTATCTAAATTTTCATTGAAATTTATTTGAAATCCGAAATTTTATTTCTTGAGTTTAGTCAATAAATTATAGAATTAAAGGACCAAATCTCCAAAAATTTAAAACAAGCCTTTTTTTTTTTTTGGTCTCCCGTCTCCCCTTTTGTATTTTGTATTTTGAAATTTGTTTTTGACTTGTTGGGTAAGTATACTTTGAGAGACTGCTTAAAGTGGTAATAAGAAACTGAACCCCAATACAAAAAACCAAAAAAGACGAGCGCATTCCACCATCTTTACTACCTTCTTCTGTCTCTATTATTCTACTCCTTGGTGTTAGGGTTTCGAATCTACAGTCGCTCAAACCCAAATCCCAGCGAACCCAATTCGAACCCTAGGGCTCGTGTAATCGATCCCTGTCGGTGCAGCTATGGCGGCCACGGTGAGCTCCGCTGGGGGGCTACTAGCCATGCTCAACGAGAGCCATCCCTTGCTCAAGCTCCACGCTTTATCCAACCTCAACAAGTTGGTCGACGGCTTTTGGCCCGAGATCTCCACCAGCGTACCCATAATGTACTCTCTCTCTCTTACTCTTGTGTTTCAATTTATTTTGTTTTTGTTGATTTTTTGGGATTAGGGTTTTGGTTTTCCTTGATCTCTGTGATAGGTGAGAAACTTCGTTAAAACAGAATTCGGAACTTTAAGTCAAAATTTGAGGAAAATTTAAAGTCAGCTAAACTAATTGTGTGTGCTAGTTTTCTTAATAGAATTGTTTGGATTTGTTCTGTGCATTTTGTTTGTACTTGTTAAAGAATGTGTGAGAACTCAAAACTTCTGCGTACGTTGAATGAGGGTTTCTATTTTTAGTTCCGTTTAATAAAATTAGGGTTTTTTTCCGTCAAGAATTGGTTTTTGATTCATGTGTTGGGGGTTTGCATTTTCTTTCTGGGTGGTGTTGGAAGTGAGTGGTGTCTATGTGGATGATAGTTGTGCAATAAGAAACCAGATATTGGGGTTTCCATATATATCTTCATTGGGGAATTTTGGAAAAGAATGCTTGGGTCCTTTCATGTAAGGAGCCATGTCTCCTTACAAGCCAATCACAATTAGACTTACAAAGAGGAATTTCAAATTAAAAAAAACAAAGAATAACAAAATGGACACGTGTTAAATTTTGATTCATTTCTAAAGAGAAAATGCCTCCTTAAATGTAAGGAGTTAAGCATCCATCTTTCATAAACGGCGATGAGAAATAATAATGCGGCTGGGGGCGTTGGTATTTCTAAGCCCTGATAATGGAACATTGAACATAGAGATGAAATGCAACTCAACTTTCCTTTAATTATTTTGCTGCTTGCTTTTCCAAACATTGACTGTCAAAAAGCACATGGGGCTATGTTTAGGATAGGTCAAGGTTTGATCTGTTCCAATGTAACAAAAGAAAAAAACATTGACTGTCAAAGTACTTAAGAGAAAGAATAGTATCTGGGAGGTATTAACTGGGCTATATTTGCTCAAGGTTTGCATTGCATCTGCTTTAGGATTGAGGATGGTACTTGGTTCCAGGTGTCAGTGTTCGGTGCACCTGGTAGACCTTTCCCTATTTGACATTTCCTTATATCTTTTTTCTCCCTCTAGATTAGTGAATGCCTCCTGAAATGTTGCAGTTATTAGCTTGGAAAAATAGGATTAGGTGAATAAGATACAAAGTAATTATACACGAGCCTAGTAAATAATGCAATAAGCCAATAAGTTTGTAGCAAGTTATTTTGTTTTCAGACCCTTGCCTGATCTCCTTATGAATCCATTCTTTAACGGCCAAATACTAGAAAGGATTCTTTACAATGGTATTTGCACACTGTCTGACTCGGGTAGATCTTCTGGTATCTGAACTTTAATTTAATGTAGCATATACTTTTTATTATATTTGGAAATACATATAAAGAGAAGGAATAAAGTATGAGAAGTGTTGTGGAATTAAACTGGAAGGTGTGAATTTATGGTTTCGGTTTTACTGGTGGTTTTGATTGGATCTGCTAGGAAATATTACTTGAATTTCTTTTTTACTTTTAAACTTCTTTTTTTTTCTCTGTTCGGATCCCATCTCTGGGTAAACTGGACCCTTAATGACACCCATGGACTGTTGGACTCTAAAGAATTTTCATTTTTAATTTTGAAGAGCTAAAAACATTGCAGTGCATTTGGAGTTACAATTAATTCAGTTTGAAGGAGAGGAAAGATCATGTTGTACTTCTATCTCAGTGACTATAATTGAGGGCATGTTTGGTTTGGGTGCAATATTCCTTTTCTTATAATATGATTATAATAAAATGAATAGTGTTTTGTGTTATAATGATGAAAGAGTATGAGATATCTAATACCAAATACTATGTTTTTTGCTCAGAATCTTAAGAGCTTGTCTGAATGGTGATTTCCTAGATTCACTCAAGCTTGACTTTCATTGTTCTGTTCTTATTTAGTTATGTTGACAATCTTTTTAATAGATGAATTGAAAACTTTTGATTCTGTCTTGTCATCAAAAGTTTGTTAAAAATTAGTTATGCTATTGTACTTCTATAACCTTAGTTATACTCACCTTCAAATTATGACATTTTGGGTATTTTTCCAATACTAAAATTTGTTAGTGTAACTTTTGTGTTTTTGGATTTTTAATTCCTGAAAAACTATAATTTTCATTTGGTTGCACAGAGAAAGTTTGTATGAAGATGAAGAGTTTGATCAACATCAAAGACAACTGGCTGCATTGCTTGTGTCAAAGGTAAAACTAACTACTCTGCTGCCTGATTTTTTTTTTTTGGGAACTAGTGTGTCATGAACCAAATCAGTTGTTACTCTTTGAAAATTACTTGTCTGAGTGTCTCCAAAGTGTTTTCCTGGTAAATTCATAATTCGATACCAATTTCTTTGCAAATAAATAAGATCAGGGAAACTCAAATGACCACTGCGAACCCTGTTGGCTGAGCCTACTAGTAATAAAAAAAATACTTGCATGCAAATTTGACAGGTAGACTTTGAAGTCTGTGTCTCTATTAGTCATTCTTGGGTGTAAATTGCTTATTTTCCTCCTGAATATGTAAGTTTTACTTCTTTGATCTTTTCTTCACATAGCTTATGTTTTTTTTTTTCTCACTCCAGGTTTTCTATTATTTGGGTGAACTTAATGACTCCCTTTCCTATGCCCTTGGAGCTGGTTCCTTATTTGATGTATCAGAAGATTCTGATTATGTTCATACTCTTCTTGGTAAGAATGTTTTTATGTTATTTTATACTTATGTAATAGATACTGTATGATATCACTCTTAGGCATTAAAAATTACAATCTTCTTTTGGCTCTGATTTTGAAAGTGAGATCTAGGATGTACTTTAAGGGAAAAAAAAAACTAGGAAAGATCGATGCAAGTAGTTTAAGTTATGTTAAACTGGATAATCAGCTTTGTTTCATTACCAATCATTACATCATTTTGTTAGAAGTGGACTAGATATATGGAACCTTGAGAATGCAATACCTTACTGTATTTACATGACATGTTCGGTTGTTGGCTCCTCTCCTCAGCTAAAGCCATAGATGAGTATGCCAGTCTCAAGTCTAAGGCAGCAGAGTCAAATGCTGAAGCAGCAATTGTGGATCCTAGGTTGGAGGCAATTGTGGAGAGAATGCTTAATAAGTATGCAGGCCTCTAATGTATTTAAATGCAATACTTCAGTACCTTTAGGTTTCTTACCATTTTTTTTCCCTTTAGGTGTATCATGGATGGAAAATACCAACAAGCTATGGGGATTTCAATTGAATGTCGAAGATTGGATAAGCTTGAGGAAGCAATCACAAAAAGTGATAACGTTCAAGGAACTGTGTCATATTGCATCAATGTCTCTCATTCCTTTGTTAATCTTAGAGAATATCGACATGAGGTAAGGGTTTGCCCATTCACTAGCGTTACATTATTGGAATATGTGTTTCTAATACATGTGACTTGGTATCTCTTTCTTTTACCATCATACTTTTAATATAATGTTTCTGTAATGCTGCACGTGGCCAAGATACTCTCTAGAAACATGCAGTGATACAGAAATAAATGAAAGCATGTCCTTTTAATATTTTGTTGGTTCCTTGTATAGAACTATGATGGTACAATACAATACAATTTCGCCAAAGTTCTTAGACGGTGTTCTGACACCCTTGGTTTTGTTTATGTCTAATGTACTTCAGATGTCTCCACGATAATAATTTTAAATTCTATTGTTTAAGGTGTTTTGGTTTATGGGTGCACATATATGCTAGGTTGCACAGATTATATGACTCTTACATTGTTAATTTCTCACATTTTATTTAAGGCTTTGGGGTATGTTGGTTGAATTAATCCAGTCATGCATTGTGCAAACATTCTTTATTGAAGATAGTGACGGATATTTGTCCTTGTTTGGTTCTTTGTACAGATACTTCGTCTTCTGGTCAAAGTGTACCAAAAGCTGCCTTCTCCAGATTACTTGAGCATTTGCCAGTGTCTCATGTTCTTGGATGAACCTGAAGGTGTTGCAAGCATATTGGAAAAGCTTCTGCGCTCTGAAAACAAGGAT
Organism: Dryas drummondii; assembly: GCA_003254865.1. Lineage (NCBI taxonomy): Eukaryota > Viridiplantae > Streptophyta > Magnoliopsida > Rosales > Rosaceae > Dryas > Dryas drummondii. Next base: position 695,863 of record QANW01004475.1, on the reverse strand, counting down.
GATGCCCTCTTGGCATTTCAAATAGCCTTTGATCTGATAGAGAATGAGCACCAAGCTTTTCTACTAAATGTGAGAAATCGCCTTTCAGCTCCCAAGTCTCAACCTTCAGAATCTACGCAGCCAGAGCCTACACAGCCCGAATCCAATGAAGCTGCTCAAAATGAAAGTTCTGCTCCAGATGATGTTCAAATGACAGATGGAAGTTCTACTTCTCATGTGACTGTGCAGGAAGATCCGAATGAAGTGATGTATTCTGAGAGGCTGACAAAAATTAAAGGAATTTTGTCTGGAGAGACGTCAATACAGTTGACTTTACAATTTTTGTACAGCCATAACAAGTGAGGATGCTATATTCTTCCCATATATTTTATTTCACTAATTCATAAATTACTTGTGTCTCTTTTGGAAATTAGTGGTTGAGAAGTGCTTTGACTGTTTTCTGTTATTTGCATATAGGTCTGATCTTCTAATTCTCAAGACAATAAAGCAGTCTGTCGAGATGAGAAATAGTGTATGCCATAGTGCAACGATCTATTCTAATGCAATTATGCATGCTGGAACAACTGTGGACACGTTTCTCAGGGAGAATCTGGTGAAGCGATTATCTTACTTTTTCCTTTACCACCTTTTGCAATTGTATATTTTATTTGTTGTGAATATTGACCACTTCATTTCTTCAAATTGTCAGGACTGGTTAAGCAGAGCCACAAATTGGGCTAAATTCAGTGCAACAGCAGGGTTAGGTGTTATTCACAGAGGCCACTTGCAGCAGGGAAGATCTCTGATGGCACCTTACTTGCCTCAGGGTGGGGCTGGTGGTGGTGGAAGTCCATACTCAGAAGGTGGTGCTCTGTATGCTCTGGGTCTCATTCATGCCAACCATGGTGAGGGCATCAAGCAATTCCTTCGTGATAGTCTACGCAGCACTAATGTGGAGGTGTGTACTATATAAATTAGTGATCACATCTTTTTTGTGCATATTAGTTCATTGCCAAATTTTTCTGATGGGATCTTTTGGTGCAGGTTATTCAACATGGTGCATGCTTAGGTCTTGGCTTATCAGCTTTAGGAACTGCAGATGAGGAGATCTATGATGACATTAAAAGTGTCCTTTATACTGACAGTGCCGTTGCTGGTGAAGCTGCTGGGATTAGTATGGGTTTGCTCATGGTTGGAACTGCAAGTGAGAAGGCTAGTGAGATGCTTGCTTATGCACACGAGACACAGCATGAAAAGATAATCAGGTATAGATAATTACATGACCTAGTTTTGTGCTTCTAGGAACTCAATCTGTGGTAGAAATGGCACTTTTCAGCTTTGGTCTTTGCTAACTGTGTATTGTATGTTACAGGGGGTTAGCATTGGGGATTGCACTGACGGTATATGGAAGAGAAGAAGAAGCCGACACACTAATTGAGCAGATGACAAGAGATCAAGATCCTATACTACGTTATGGTGGTATGTACGCATTGGCATTGGCCTACAGAGGGACAGCAAACAACAAGGCCATTCGCCAGCTGTTGCATTTTGCTGTATCAGATGTGAGTGATGATGTCAGGAGGACTGCTGTTCTAGCACTTGGTTTTGTCTTGTACTCCGAGCCAGAGCAGGTTAGTACTTTCTTATTTGTCCTTTGCTATGCTCTCTGATGCTCCATGTGCTGTTTTGTCCCAAAGCAATTTGGTGTTGCTTGCGTCCCTTTTTTGCCTTTTCTATTGGTCTTATAAATGCCTTGTATCTCAAAAATTGCACTGGTGAACTGCAGACGCCTCGAATTGTCTCCCTGCTATCTGAGTCTTACAACCCACATGTTCGGTATGGTGCTGCTCTTGCAGTTGGCATTTCCTGTGCCGGTACTGGCTTGAGTGAGGCCATATCTTTGTTAGAGCCTCTGACTTCAGATGTTGTTGACTTTGTGCGTCAAGGTGCCCTCATTGCTATGGCTATGGTCATGGTCCAGATTAGTGAAGCTAGTGATTCTCGTGTTGGAGCTTTCAGGTACGGTGCCATCTTATTTTGCAGAATTGCCCGACTCTCTACATATATATATAGTCCTTCTCTAGGATGCCTGCAAATTTTGAATTTGCGGACGCCGACACAGTGCTGACATAGGGTAGACAATGTGTCGACACAAAATTCCAAAACTTGCTGTAGCACATCATCTGTGTCGACACACTGTCTACCTCATGTTAGCACTGTGTCAGCATCCGCAAATTTTGAAATTTGCGGATGTCCTCTCTAGAGAAAATCTCTATATATATGTATGTAGTTGTAACATTAATGTTTGAAATTCAACAAACCTTGCTAACTAAACGTTTTTTGTTCATTCTTTAAAAAAAAAAATTTATAGGCGGCAATTGGAGAAAATAATTCTTGATAAGCATGAGGACACAATGAGCAAAATGGGAGCAATCTTGGCCTCTGGAATTCTTGATGCTGGTGGAAGGAATGTGACAATCAGACTGCTTTCTAAGACAAAACATGATAAAGTCACTGCAGTCGTTGGCCTTGCTGTTTTCAGCCAATTTTGGTATTGGTATCCCCTTATATATTTTTTGAGCTTGTCATTCTCACCAACAGCTTTGATTGGACTGAACTCTGACCTGAAAGTTCCAAAATTTGAGTTCCTGTCACATGCAAAACCTTCATTGTTTGAATATCCAAAACCGACCACTGTGCCAACCGCTACTTCAGCTGTAAAACTCCCCACTGCTGTTCTTTCAACAACAACAAAGGCTTCCAAAGCTAGGGCCAAGAAAGAAGCAGATCAGAAGGCAAATGCTGAGAAGTTATCTGGGGCAGAGGCTTCATCTGCTAGTGGTGGTACTGGAAAAGGAAAATCGTCTAGTGAGAAAGATGGAGATTCAATGCAGGTAACCAGTATGGGCATAATGGTCCCATCTCACATTTTTTCTCCTCCCTCCTTTCCCTCGTCCAATTTTGCATTGACCTGGGAGATTGCTATGAGATTATTGCTTAAAATTTATTTATCTTTTCAAAGATTGCTATTGGTTTTATGCCGTAAACTGGTAGCAGTTTGAACTGTTCCATAATTATTTCCAACTTCTCTGATATATTTACGCAGAGTTGTGGTCCAAACTAATGACAGTTAGAAGGAAAGAACTATGCTGGGATCTATTGACCTTATCGTTAGTTTATGACATAATTATTGTTTTTAATCCAAATCCCCCATTCCCTTTGGCAGGTTGATAACCCAATAGAGAAGAAATCAGAGCCTGAACCTTCTTTTGAGATTTTGACCAATCCAGCTAGGGTGGTTCCTGCCCAGGAGAAATACATTAAATTTCTGGAAGAGAGCAGATATGTGCCCGTCAAGTTAGCACCTTCAGGGTTTGTTCTATTGAGAGACCTGCGTCCTACTGAACCTGAGGTGCTTTCACTTACAGACACACCCTCTTCTGCAGCATCACCTGCTGGTGGAGCAGCAACAGGACAGCAGCAGGGTTCTGCATCAGCAGCAGCCATGGCAGTTGACGAGGAACCTCAGCCTCCTCAACCCTTTGAATACACCTCTTGATTCTGAGTTTCAGTTGTCAACTTATTTATCTTCTGACAGTCAGAATGGCGCTTTGAATATGCGGTGGATCTTGTTGACTTCCCTGTTTTACTTGCTGTTAAAATTCTAATTTGCAGGTATACAATTCAATATTTTGATGAGTTTCAATTGAGTTATCATCTTTAATGATTATAGTCTCATTCTGAATTTAATTTGTTTTTAACAAGTTACGAACTGACATGTGTGGTAAAGCATCATTTGGTGAACTATTTTGATGAGCAAATTTGGTGACTCATAAGTTATAACTTGTTGGAGCTCATAGCTTTCAGATCTTCCGCAATAATATGTAATGAAAGAGAGCGGCTCCTCTACACTAAGACCCTTCCATTGTGGCTCCTTTTTATAGTACATAACACCATTCAAGGCTAGCTACTTTTCCAACAGTCTTCTGTATCAAGTCAAGTTTCAAAGGACCAATATTGTCTGTCTATGAAGAATCACTCAAGATACGTATCTCCTATGGGTGTTTCAACAAATAACAAAACAATAACGCCAGGATCCTGAACTTGGATTCAAAATGGTGTTATTGCACTTGTGTCAGTATTTTACTACTTGTGAAATAAAGCCACATTTACTAACATAAATTGGAAAAGAAAAAGAATTGGAGAGAAAGAAAATAGGATATAAAGAAATTGAAGTGGGGAGGAGTCACTCCTCCGTTTACTAAAATACCCCTGCATAAAATGCATTATATTCTATTCAACTACTCACTTGAAAGTAATTTTGATTGAAGCAAAGACTTTGGTGGTATGTTTATTAATTCGGATTAGAAGAAATTTAATTAAGGAGGAATTGGATTAAGAAGGAGTTATAATAGAAACAACAATATCTGCAAGAAAGTTAGAAATAGTTCAAACCAAATGGAAAATGGGATATATCAGATTGCAAGATTAAGTAGAGGCCACAAAACATCAAGCTAGTTTACTAGCCTGCATTGAAGACCAGATAATGACAAAAAGTCAACAACATACTCACAAGTAAAATGTGGGTGCTTTAAGTGGAAGAAGATTATGGAGACAAAATATAACCACCTTGGGCTCAGATTAGTTTAGTCAGAAGGTAAGAGATGTTAAGATAAGACTGACCCAAAATTTCGACTGGCCATTCCAACAAAGACCTTATGCTCAACAGACTCAATCATTTAATTTCTTTTTAAGAAAATTTGTTGAAATGGACAAATTTGATGATTGATATACGAAAGAGTAGTAATATTCAAGCACCACTCAAATTCTACAAGCATAGAAAAATTAAGCAAGCATAAAAGAAACATGAATTATTTTGTGAATTTCAAGCGAAAGACGTAAAGAAGGCAGACGGGGCAGTATATAAGAAGAGAATGCGAGCTACGTGTACTTACAGTGAGCATGAACGCTATGTCTATGTAAGAAGTGAGCTAATCGAAAGAGGAATGAAGCTACGTGCTTCTTTTCAGAGAGCAATTAACTTTATTGATGCTGCCTGCATTGCGCTGAATTACTTCTTTCAGCTTGATCGACAGAAATCTGGAAAAACGGCTCAAGCTGATTTTTTCAAAGAATAATAATTTTGAGCCGATTTTTGCGTAGGATAATAAGCTCGAGTGGTTTTTGATAAAGACATTCAACTTTTGTGATTTTTTACTAGATTTTGGGGCAATTTTATAATTGTTATTTATTGCTTTTCTTATTTTGTGCGTTAACCTAGAATAGGGTTTGGTTAGTATTTAAACAATATTTTGGAATTGAATTGGGAGTTTTTTTTTATGAATGAAATTGAGATCTTTCTCAACCCTTCTATCAGCTTCGTAGGAGATACGGGATCAACATGTCTATAGAGCCCCTATTCTAGGTATTCTCAGTCTAGAGGATCAATGCGTCTAGGGTTTCGTGTGTGTTCGTTTTGATTCATCACCTATGTACGTTGCGTCATTTATTTGGTCAGATTCAACAATGGGATCCTGCCCCCAAGCCAAAGAACTCAACCCATAACTTTATTACTCAATTTACTCTTTGAAATTTTTTTAAAAAATTAAGGAATATTTACTCTTTGTTACCTACTTAGCTCTAAGTGGTGAGAGAGTTACGATCAGTCAAAACTAGGGTTGCCATTGGTTTGGTTTTTACTGAACCGACCAAATTTGTTTGGTTTGGTTTTTACTGAACCGATCAAATTTGTTTGGTTTGGTAAACCAATTTTTACAATTTGAAAATTGAAAATTCGAAATCGAAAAAATTTGAAAAAAGTTGGTAAACCGGCCGATTATTGAAAATTATTATTGAAAGAAACTGAATTTATTATTACTGAAAAAATCAAAATATATACCAAAAAACTGAAACAATTACCGAAATTTAATTAGTTATATATGCTTATATAATACTATTATGTTAGTGGTATAATAAATATTAAACTACTAATATTATAAACAACTATAAGAGAATATAATTGTATAATGTGATCATATTAATATTATCAAAAGTGTGAGTTAAGATATATAGTCATTCTCTAATAAAGTAAATGTTATTATTTTAAAGAAAAATAAGAATTTCATCTTAGGTAGGTAATGCATATATATATATGATATATCTACTCATATTTATCGGTATATATACATATTAAATTAATAGGATATGTACTAATATATATTATTAAACTACTTATACGAGTATATATGACTAATATTAATATTATTTCAATTAATATTAGTACTATACTAAACAACCAATGCTACTCGTGCAAATATATATTCATTAAACATTATATGTTATGCATCATATTTGATTAAATTTCAATTTATATTGGTATATAATAATTAATATTATTATAATAAAACCGAAAATGAACCGAAGATATATCGAAGTAAACCGAAAGTATTCGATACCAAAATTACCAAAATTAAACCGAAAACTGAAGTTTACAAAAAATTACCGAATCGAAACATATCGAAACAAAAATTACCAAAATTATTGGTTTTTTTTTGTAGGGCCCAATATCGAACCGAACCGACCGATAGGTAGGCCTGGTCAAAATTTTGATCATTTTCAATAAAAAAAAAAAATCAGTATATTTATGGTCTCTGTAGTTTGGGTTAGGTTTTATGACTTTCATATAATTTCAATTGTCAATTTTGTCGTAGTAGTCTAGCTATCAGCGGTATTACACTCGCAATTTCGACACCAAGCGACCTACTATTCGTACATTGGGTTTCAATATTAATTCGCAGCATGCCATTTGGTATGTATATAATATATAGGTTTTAGAAGATTTATGAGTGCAAATGCATGTAATGTTGTAATTGCAGTTGCAATTGTTCTGCGCGCCTATGGATTGGCTTGAGGAGCCGATGGATCGGCGTGAGGTGTTGATGGATTGGCATGGCCGATGGATAGGTATGAAGTTTCGATGGATTGACGTACGTTGTTTTTGTTTGGGAAGGTTTGAAATAATGCACGTGGATTTATGGATGAGAAATAAAGTTTTCAAACCCTCATCATTAACATGCTCGATATAATATGTCACTATCTTTTATTTGGGGTCATATATATGATACTTATGTATACTACGAACAATTTATTTTCAGATGCCTGCCTTTCAAGGATTATTCTAATAAAAAAATAGGCTAATTATAAATAAGTCAATAAATTTTTTTACAGTTACATTTTAATCAATGCAATTTTTCATAATTTCATTTTAGTCACTATTGACCAAAATGAAAAAAAAATATGAATTACAATAAATTAATAAAAATACATTATTTTTATTACTATTCATATTTAGATTTCTATTAGATTTGTCTTTAATTGCTACGTAGCAAAACGGCTTAGGTTTTAGTTCCTGGGTTTTGGACAGAGACCTAAACCCTAAGCCATAAGCTCCGAAAACCTAATTTTAAACCCTAAACCCCATTTATATATATATATATTGTACTCCATTTCTATAACCTAAACTAAATTAAGGGTAACGTTATAATTTTATGCTAATAAGTAATGAAAAAAAGGGATGGACAAATTAGTATTTTCCAATGCACCAAAATTCATAATATCATCAAGTGAATTGGGCTTAGTGATTAAAATGGAATGGGTCATTGACTAAAATGTAATTTTTCAAAATATACCATTGACTAATATGAGATAGGAAATTTTGTATTGACCTATTTGGAATATTGAAACTTTTTATTAATTTTTTTGTAATTTGCTATAAAAAAAATTAAATCAATAAGATATTATTGTGCAATTTCACTCAAATCAAAAGACATAGAGACAAACACTAGTAGCCGTAGTTGTATAATCAAAGAGACGAACACTAGTATTTTCAATAAAACACCAAAATGATACCGATGTAATTTGTTTTTTTTTTTTCGCAAAAAATGATCCTTGAAGGGGATCAAATAGAGACAACTCAGATCATGAAACTACATTTTGTATTATATTAAATTACATACTAGTATGCATGCGCTATATATGAACATTCCTATTTTGTTTTTCGTTATATATATTGGAAGGGATAGAACCTTTAATTAACCTATCCTTATTTAATTATGTTTTCTTACTCTTCCTCACCACTTGGGACATTCCTAATATTTGTTTAAGATTTGACCTTCATCGTAGCATTAGAAAATGTATGCAGAATAAGGATGGACAAATTTACTGAAAAACAGGCCAACCCTTCCAACTTGGCCAGCCGGATAGGGTTGGCTTGGTTTTCTCTTTAATTTTCATACAATGAGGGTCATAAATAATCCAACATATATACAGACCACATCCATCCAATGCATATAATTTGTTGATGCAAATTCCCGTAAGGTAGATGCAACAACTTAAAGATAGTGACCTGGCTGATCCGAAGTCTTGCTGGATGATGATGTGAGATGTTGATTGAGATCTTCCTGTAGACAAACACAAGATCAAAGTAGATGGACCGGTGTGGTACCAGCCAAACACGCTCCGATGATGAAGTCAGTGATATGTGTTTGATGGTGTTTGAATGGAGGTGAGGAAGAACAGGTGATGAACTTGGGAGAATGGGAAGAACAAGGCAAATGTTCTGGGTTATTCTCAGAAAACTGGGTATGCTTTTGGTGAGCCAAAGTCTGTGTAAGTGTTTGCTTTGTGATGGCTGGGTGGATAGCTAGAGTTTTTTTTCGATCCCTCAGTTTGTGCACATATGTTGGTATATATAGGCAAAGGAAGATGTGATGAGTAAGTTACCTACATGTGAAGGAGTGGTTGATAGAGACCCACGCGTTTGGTCATGACTAGTTGCATGCACAGCCACTCACCTCCTCAGCATTCAATGCTGCATTGAATGCCCTATTTAATGCAAGGATGGAAGGTTCAAATAAACTGCCCCAATAGTCATGGATGTAGGCTGGGATATCCCATCTGTCAGAGGATCATGTCAGGTGCATTTAAGCGTGGCAGTTTCGTCTCAATGTGATCCTCCTCGGAGTGACAACGGGGTGCCGAGCCGAACCGAACATAGATCTCCATGAGTTAATCATAAAATTTGTGTTAGATCGGATCAGATATGGATATCCATGCCGAGCATTGGGCCGGAAATGGCTCGCCAGCTCGGCACATGAGTTTATTATTTTTTCGAAGGAAAACACTCATATATTTCCTCTTTGTTGGAAGTGTACAAGAGTAAAGTCCCTAGTGTTTGCTTCGAAAAATGAGGAGGAGATGAGTCAAAATGTGTTCATCCCTTCATTGATTGGAAGAAATGTTAGGTCGGACAGTCCCCGATCCTAACTACATTTCATTGGTAATAAGTCTTCAAGTGTTCAGTGTTCAGCGTTCCAGCTATGCTTTAGAGGCTTCCCAGCTAGAGTAGCCAAGTTGTAAGTGCCAGGCTTGACTATGCCTGTAATTCTGTAGGGTCCGGTCCAGTTCGGATCGAACGAGCTCTCCTTGATGGCGAGAGGGTTCTTTTTCATGACTAAGCTGCCCAACCTGAAGCTTCTGGGTTGGACCCTCTGGTTGTAATATTTGGCTACCCTTTGTTGGTAGGCGGCTCGGCAGAGATTGGCGTCGGTTCGCCGTTCCTCGATCATGTCCAAGCCGAGCCGAAGTCCATTGTCATTGGTTTCTGGATCGTATGTGCCGGTCCGGAATGAGGGAGTCCCCATTTCGACCGGAACAACAGCATCGGTCTCGAAGGCCAATGCAAAAGGTGTTTCCTTCGTGGAGTTGCGATAAGAGGTTCGATAGGACCATAACACCTCTGACAAGAGTTCTGGCCAGTTCCCTTAGCATTGTCCAATTTGGACTTCAAGGTCTTCTTGATGATCTTGTTAATGGCTTCGACCTGTCCGTTTGATTGCAGATGATAAGGGGCGGCAAACCGCAAGTTGATGTTCAGACGTGAACAAAAACTTCTGAACTTCTTACAGTCGAACTGCTTGCCATTGTCTGTGATGATTGTTTGTGGCATGCCAAACCGACATATGATGTTTTTCTAGACGAAAGTCTCCATCCGCTCGGCCGTAGTGGTGGCTAAGGGTTCAGCTTCGGCCCATTTGGTGAAGTCGTCGACTGCTACTACGGCCATGGTGACTTGCCCTTTCGCCTTCGGCATAGGGCTGATCAGATCGAGTCCCCATTGCGCGAATGGCCAGAGACTGGATATGAAGGTCAGCAATTGGGGAGGTTGATGGGGGACTGCGGTAAACTACTGGAATTTGACACAAGCGCGAGAGAGATGATCTACGTCCTTGTTCAGTGTGGGCCAGAAGTAACCATGTCTGATCGTTTTGTAGGCGAGGGCTCTTCCTCCAGAGTGGTTTCTGCATATCCCCTCATGGATTTCCCTCAGTACATCCTGAACTTCTTGGGGGGTGACACACCGCAAGTAGGGTAGGGAGAAGCTCCTCTTGTAGAGCCGACCATCGATCATGCTGAACCGAGCCGACCTTGTTTTGATGAGACGTGCCTTGTCTCTCTCCGGGGGGAGGATCCCGGAGGCCAAGTAGCTGATGATCGGCGTCATCCAGTTCGACTCGGCCTCGGTCTGCATGATGGCAGATCCTTCTTCGGCAGTGCTAGGCCTATCCAGGATTTCAACTGGAACGTGCTTAGCGGATCTGGTATCCGTGGCTTAGGCCAGGCGCGCCAAAGCATCGGCTCTGCAGTTTTCTGCCCTCGAGATTTGGCATAACTTGTACTCATGGAAGTTCCCGAGCAGCAAACGAGTCTTCTCGAGATAGGCAGTCATGCTAGGTTCTCGAGTCTCATACTCTCCCAATATCTGATTGACGACGAGTTGGGAGTCGCTGAAGATTTTCAGTTTGGTCGCACTGAGCTCTTTTGCCAATCGGAGTCCGGCGATGAGTGCCTCATACTCTGCTTCATTATTAGATGCTTCAAATCTGAAGCGAAGAGCATATTCCATCACAACTTGTTCTGGGGAGATCAAAACAAGCTCGGCTCCACTTCCCATTGCGTTGGAAGATCAGTCTGGCTGATATCGCCGTTTGTGTTCGGATTAGACGCAGTTGGCGTAGCGTCGGCGCATGGTGGATCTTCCGTTGCGGTGGTTGACTTGCAGATGAAGTCTGACATGGCCTGACATTTGATGGCTGTCCTGGGACGGTAGATGATGTCAAACTCGCCAAGCTCGATTGACCACTTGATGAGCCGATCCGAAGTCTCGGGTTTGGCAAAGATTTGTCTGAGCGACTGATCAGTCAAGACGACGATTGAGTGAGCCTGGAAGTAGGGTCTTAATTTCCGAGCCGAGCTGACCAGGGCGAGAGCCATCTTCTCAAATTTTGGATACCTGGTCTCGGCATCGGTGAGGGCTCGGCTCGTGTAGAAGACCGGATGCTGTACGCCGCCGATCTCTCTCACCAGAACTGAGCTGAGAGCCGAGTCAGAAACGGAGAGGTAGAGAAAAAGTTCTTCACCTTCCTCCGGTTTGAATAAGATGGGAGGTTCCCCCATGTGCCTTTTTAGATCTTGAAAGGCCTGTTCGCATTGGGGGGGTCCATTCTATGCTCTTCTCTGCTCCCTTTAAAGCTTTGAAAAAAGGGAGGCACCGGTCAGTGGATTTTGAGATGAACCGGTTCAGGGCGGCAACTCTTCCAGTCAGACTCTGGATTTCTTTGCGTGTTTTTGGGGACTTCATGTTAATCAAGGCTTGGATCTTCTCCGGATTGGCCTCGATCACTCGTTGGCTGACCAGGTAGCCAAGGAACTTTCCCGACCGAACCCCAAAGACACATTTGGCTGGGTTCAGCCGCATCTGATACTGCTTCAGGACTCCGAACATGTCTGAGAGGTCCTTGATGTGGTCGTCCGCCTTGATGCTCTTGACCAGCATGTCGTCCACATAGACCTCTACAGATTTGCCTATGGAAGATCTGAACATGTGGTTGACCAGCCTTTGGTAGGTGGCTCCAGCATTCTTGAGGCCGAGGGGCATGACTTTGTAGCAGTACATGCCACGATCGATTATGAAGGATGTGTTTTCTTAATCAGATTTGTGCATGAGGATCTGGTTGTACCCAGAATAGGCATCCATAAAGCTGAGGGGTTTGTGTCCCGCCGTCGCATCGACGAGCTGATCTATCCTGGGTAGTGGAAAACTATCCTTGGGACATGCCTTGTTCAGATCGGTGAAGTCCACGCACATCCTCCATTTCCCATTGTTCTTCTTTACCATGACCACGTTGGCAAGCCAGTTAGTGTAGTTGACCTCCCGGATGAACCCGTTATTTCGTAACTTGGTCACCTCTTCGGCCATGGCTGCATATCTGACCGGATCGTATGACCGCCTCTTTTGATGGACCGGTTTGCATCCTGGGTCGATATTCAGCCTGTGGGTGATCACGTCAGACGATATGCCTGGCATGTCATCGTAAGACCAGGCGAACACTTCCGCATTGGCACGGAGGAAGTCGAGTATGGCCGACCGTTGTTCAAGGCCGAGCTGGGCTCCTACCCGGACGAGCCGATCGGGTGTGTCCTCCTAAGACCAGGCGAACACTTCCGCATTGGCACGGAGGAAGTTGAGTATGGCCGACCGCTGTTCAGGGCCGAGCTGGGCTCCTACCCGGACGAGCCGATCGGGTGTGTCCTCCGAGATCGGTACTTCCTCCCAGGCCTCGGCCGGGAGGGGGCGAGAATCCGAGTTCGGCTCGGTCGTGAAGTCGAAAGTCTCCGCCCTCGGCCACCTGCCCGAGTCGGCTATAGAGTCGAGTTCCTGTGAGTTCGGCAGTTGACCCTTCTGCCTGATAGAGTTGGCGTAGCAATATCGAGCCGAACACTGATCTCCCTGGATGACGATGCAGTCATCGCCCACCAGACACTTGATGAGGAGATTGGCGTAGTGGACGATGCAGTCGAGGTCGACCAGGGCTGGTCTGCCCAGGATGATATTGTAAGCTGATGGCCGCTTGACGACGATGAAGTACGTCATGCAAGTTTTCTTAACCGGCCCCTTCCCGAGCGATAGGGGAAGGTAGATGTGTCCGAGGGGTTGAACCACTTCTCCCCCGAACCCGACCAAGGCGGGAGTATCAGCCTCTAACTTATCCTCGCGGATGCCCATCTGCTCGAACGCAGAGTGATAGAGGATGTTGACTGAGCTTCCCCCATCGATAAAGGAACGCGCGATGGTGGTTCCAGCCACCTCAGCCACTATGACGACCGGATCATAGTGGGGGAAGATGATCACATCCGCCCCGTTTGGCTCAAAGGGACCGGTGCCCAGTCCTTCCGTTTTTTTTTTGAAGTGCTGGGCTGACCCGCTTGGATCGATAGGGACTCGTGAGCTTGAGCCGCCTGTCTGACGTACTCCTTCTGGGATCGGTTTGAGCTTCCCACGAAGGTTGGACCCCCGCCGATTGATCCGATAGCGGCGTCCTGGAAGTCAATGGTGTTGGTGGGCTTCTTCAGCGTGGCCTTGGGTACCCTAGGCCCGCCGGCCAGGAATTGATTGATCTTGCCCGCCTGGGCAAGAGTCTCAATTCTGTCGCGGAGGGCGTAGCAATCTCCCGTGACGTGGCCATGATTGGAATGGTACTTGCAGAAGACGCCCTCCTTGATCCGATCTGGAGGTGGTCCGTTGATCTCCTTCGCAGCTGGGAGCTGATCCTTGACCTTGGAGAAGATGGTCTTCAGACCGGCATTGAGGGGGGTATACTCCGTATACTGGACAAATTTTGGCCCCTTTCCCAGGAGTTGGCGCGGCTCCTCGGTTTTGGTCTTCTTGGATTGGACCTGAGGTTTGGGACTTGCGACTTCTCCCTCCTTTCTTTTGGCTGACGTTGGCCTAGGATTCAGGGCCTCCACTTGAGCATCCCACTCCTCGGTACGCGCCCATTTTGTGGCCTCAGCAGAAAGCTCGTCATAAGTGGAGGGAGGGTTCCTTATCAGGTGGGAGCGGAGTCCCCCGGCGAGCAGACCTTGCATAAGAGCATTCTTAGCCGATCTGTCGTCGCAATCATCGCATTTGGTGTACTCGATGTTGAAGCCGATCAGATAAGCCTTGAGGCTCTCCCCTTCCTGTTGTTCAAGTTGTAGAGTCGTTCGGATACAACCCGATATCTTGCCAGGAAGGCTCTTCGGAGGTCGGAGAAGGAGTCGATGGAGTTGGGCTGGAGGGTCCGGAACCAGCCCCGAGCTGATCCCTTCAGGGTTGAAAGGAAGATTCGGCACTTAGTAGCTTCGGACGCCTGACGGGCTTCCATGGCGTATCTGAAGCTATCAAGATGATCGTATGGGTCCTTGGTTCCATCGTACTGATCCATCTTGGGGGCTTGGTGTCCCGAGAGACCTCAGCCTCTCCGGATTTGGTTTTGTACCAGAGTCCGGACCAAATTGTCCACGTCGGGAGTGGTCGGTTCGGCTGCATTCTCCCCCGATCGCTCGGTTCGGTCACCGAGTCTCTCGCTTACCGGCTGACGAGTGATCCTGTCATGTACCGGACGTCGGTTGGACATGAGCATGGTTTCTCCCAGTCGTTCCGCCGCGGACCGTCTCCCCGAATGAGTGTCTGATGTGGAAGGGCCTTGACTGGTGGCAGAGCCGAGTCTACTTCTGGCTGGGACCCTGGGTTTAGTCGAACCAATTGAGTTGACATCCCCCAACCTGGATCGGATTGGACGTTGTTGATCCGTGGCTGGTTCGGCACGGTTTTCCCCAGGCCCTCGGGAGAATGTTTCCCGAAGGCCGCCTGCTTCTGCTGGAGGAGGCGGTGGGCTTTCAAGAACTCGGTCTGTTCGGCCGGGGGCATGTCCTCGAAGCCAGGGAAGGGGCTATCTGCTCGGTTCAGGTTTGACGTGATCGGAAACCCGATCTCCTGCCGTTCTTGAGCTGAGCACGGTGACGTGCGAACTCCTCAGCCAGTTCAGCCTGTTTGGCGAACAGCTCATTATTCTGCTTGAGAAGCGCATTCTCAGCGGCCAGATGTCGTTGGCTCTCCTTAAGGAGTTTGTGAGCAGCCTTGGTCTTCGAAGGACCTTTGGATTTGGCTGCTCTGGGGCGTTGTGCTCCCCTTGTCTTCTCAGGTGTCTCGGGCTGATGCTGTTCATTATTCCGGGACACTCCTGAAGAAGAACCACTGTGATGAAAGATGGTAGTCATGATGACTTATGTGAAGGAAGAGCCTAGCACTTGCAGTGATGAACACAACAGCTGAAGGCGTTCTTCCCACAGACGGCGCCAATCTGTTGATGCAAATTCCCGTAAGGTAGATGCAACAACTTAGAGATAGTGACTTGGCTGATCCGAAGTCTTGCTGGATGATGATGTGAGATGTTGATTGAGATCTTCCTGTAGACAAACACAAGATCAAAGTAGATGGACCGGTGTGGTACCAGCCAAACACGCTCCGATGATGAAGTCAGTGATATGTGTTTGATGGTGTTTGAATGGAGGTGAGGAAGAACAGGTGATGAACTTGGGAGAATGGGAAGAACAAGGCAAATGTTCTGGGTTATTCTCAGAAAACTGGGTATGCTTTTGGTGAGCCAAAGTCTGTGTAAGTGTTTGCTTTGTGATGGCTGGGTGGATAGCTAGAGTTTTTTTTCGATCCCTCAGTTTGTGAACATATGTTGGTATATATAGGCAAAGGAAGATGTGATGAGTAAGTTACCAGCATGTGAAGGAGTGGTTGATAGAGACCCACGCGTTTGGTCATGACTAGTTGCATGCACAGCCACTCACCTCCTCAGCATTCAATGCTGCATTGAATGCCCTATTTAATGCAAGGATGGAAGGTTCAGATAAATTGCCCCAATAGTCATGGATGTAGGCTGGGATATCCCATCTGTCAGAGGATCATGTCAGGTGCATTTAAGCGTGGCGGTTTCATCTCAATGTGATCCTCCTCGGAGTGGCAACGGGGTACCGAGCCGAACCAGACATAGATCTCCATGAGTTAATTATAAAATTTGTGTTGGATCGGATCGGATGTGGATATCCATGTCGAGCCGAACCGGAGTGATTTTTAGGGGAGACAATTATTCGGACTTTCGGAGATCCCCAGATCGGATTGGGCGGGTTCGTCACAAGGGCCGATCCGATCCGGCGGAGAAGACGCCAAGCCGTGCGGTGACGTGGAAATCCAAGCACGACCGTTGAAAGTCAACTCCAAAGTTGGTTTTGACTAGCCACGTGTCAAGCCATGATTAATTGGCTGTTTGGATCGGTATAAGTTTTCCCATAAACATAATTAAAAAAGTTAAACAAAAAAACAGAGAAAGAAATTAGAAAAAGAAGAATATGATCATGAATGTTGTAATCATGTGATCTGTTTGAAAAGTTGAAAGTTGAATTGACGAAATCCTCATCACAACTCACAAGCCGCTGAGCCGGGCCTTAATAAGGGTCATGGGGGAGGGTAATAGAGGCGCTGTTAGCATGTGACACACATAAATTAAAGGAGGTCGTGAAAGTGAGGTGAAACAACTGTGACCAACAAATTAATCCCCCACAGGCTCCTCTCTCTCTCTCTCTCTGACACGTAGAGCAGCCTCTGGCCCCATTACATATAAGACAGAGCTGAACAACGTATATGTCCAAATCTAACATTTTCAGTTCATCAAAAATCTTCTACAAGCTCTCTCCCTCTTCAACTTTCATTACTAGCTAATCCCTCCCTCTTGATTTTCACTGTCTTTGTCATTTTTCACATTCACTTGGAGTACTCCATGCATCATTTTCTCTCCCTCCAATCAGGTTTGTTCGTACTACTAGTACTGCACCCTTCATGATTATTGTTAATTATATACATAATTTGTCTTCATCATCTATTTTATCATCATATTGTCTTGCATCCAAAACTATATATTAATTAATTTATTTACGGTCCGTAGTTTCATGCATTAATTTTATCACTGTTTCAGGTATATACCCACCCTGTCGAAAATTTTCACTGGGGTTTGTCCTTACTTGAATTGATCGATCAGCTTCCCTTAGGGTTTTCGATTAAAGTCGTCACTATATATATATATGGACAAGGAAGAGAACAACTACTCGGTACAAAAATAAGCTTTCTCTCAATCCCACTGTTTGTTTCTTTTTGTTGACAAATCTTTTCATCATCACCATGTTGTTTTTTTGCTCTAATAATATTCATCATGAATTATTGCACCAGGCTTTTATGCCGCCTAGCTTGAACGGCCTGGATTACACCTTAGATCATCATAATCACCATGATCATCATGAAGGGCAGCTCAAGTCCCATCTCAACGAGACTTCAAGTGATAACAACAATGGAAATATGGTCAATTACTTGCTCAATAATCATCATCACCTACAACAACAACAACAACCAGTTCTAGTACAACAAAGTGCTCTAGCTCCAGCTGGGTATTGTGGTACTTCAAGTACTACTTCTTTCGATAAACTGAGCTTTGCCGATGTGATGCAGTTTGCGGATTTTGGACCCAAGTTGGCCTTGAACCAAACCAAGATTAATTCAGAAGAAGAATCCACGGCTGGGATTGACCCTGTTTACTTCCTTAAGTTTCCAGTTTTGAACGAAAAGCTGGACGACGATAATGATCATCATCAATCTCTCATTGTTCCGCAGCTTGCAGGACCAGAAGCTCATCATGAAGAGAGATTCACAGGGTTGAGCATGGAAGATCTAAATAAGGCAAGGTCAGGAGAAGAAGAAGAAGGGGCTTGGGAGGATGATCAGGAAGCCCGGGTTTCAGGTAGTACTAATTCGGTGCAGCAGCTCAGGTTCCTCGGAGATCAATATCTTCAAAATAACCCTAGAGGAGTAGTATCAGAGCCGCCCAAGAACAAAAGAAAAAGACCAAGAACTACTAAGACGACGCAGGAAGTTGAGAGCCAGCGAATGACTCATATCGCGGTTGAAAGGAATCGAAGGAAGCAAATGAATGAGCATCTTGGAGTCCTCAGGTCCCTCATGCCCGGCTCATACGTGCAAAGGGTATATATATCAATAATTCAGACTCACAATCCAACAATTGTTATATATTGCCAAATTGTCTGATAATAAAATATTTTTGTACCATTATTTGTACTAATTTATTTTTTTGAATGGTAATTAATTGAATGAATATATAGGGGGATCAAGCTTCTATAATTGGTGGAGCCATAGAGTTTGTGAGAGAATTGGAGCAGCTCCTTCAGTGCTTGGAATCACAGAAGAGGAGAAGGCTCTTAGGAGATCAAGGTGCAAGACAGGTACAGGTGGGTGGTGCTGCAGCTGATTCTGCTGCCATGCCAGGTGCTCATCAAGGAGCAGTAGTACCATTTTTTCCAGCTGGGGCTTTGGCTCTTCCTCCAATTAATGATCCAATGAAGTTGGTGGAGTTTGAAACTGCTGGGGTTCGTGAAGAAACGGCGGAGAACAAGTCATGCTTTGCAGATGTGGAAGTGAAGGTTTTAGGGTTTGATGCCATGATCAAGATTCTGTCTCAGAGAAGGCCAGGCCAGCTCATTAAGGCCATTGCTGCCCTTGAGGATTTGCAGCTTAATATTCTCCACACCAACATTACCACCATCGAACAAACTGTTCTATATTCCTTTAATGTCAAGGTACTACGTGTATGTATGTTGGTATTCATTATAGATCTATGAACTCTTGCAGTTTAATAGCATAACATTAACAAATGTTATGTTGTTGAACTGGTAATCTTGGACGTACTACATAGTCAATTAAGGATTAACCTAATCAATAATTCAGTTTTAGTAATCTAAAAAATGAACATTTCCATATATAGTTGATTATATAATTAATTAGGAGTTACTTAATGTGGTTATATATGATGGGCAGGTTGGGAGTGAATCGAGGTTCACGGCTGAAGATATAGCAAGCTCGGTTCAGCAGATCTTCAGTTTTATCCATGCAAACACCGCCAGCATGTGATGATGATCATGATCATGAAATCTGGTAATTGAAGAGTAAGATCAGATGAGCTGTTAATTTCTTTCTTCGTGATGCCCCACTTGAATCTTATCATCTGTACTTTTTCTTTTGGATTCTCTATTTCCATTAATTGTAGGGGTACCAAAAAAATAAAAAAATAAAAAATGAAAAACAATATCTGCTATAGTCTAGTGTCCGCAGGTTACCTGCAGCTGTACTTGTAGGTGACCTGGATTCCCCAATTTCCTAAAAGCTAGCTTGCTAGATACCTTTGTCCTAATTTAGTAATTGTGTGATTGTGATAAAATCATATGTACTCCATCTTCCGCATTGTTATAAAAGGCAAGTCATGTTGAGGTCCTCCAATCTCTTCAAAATCGATGGATCAATCAATATGTTTGTAGTTTTTAGTTACAATTTTATGGAATTTTATGGTTTAGAGGGGATAAGAACTTTTAATAATCTTGTTTAACAATAAACTGACTTGTTGTAACGCTTTTAGTGATACTATTGTTGATCGAGTATATCACCTACGAAGGTAGTAGATCTATTGACTAATGCACGTAAGTTGATTTTATTTGTGTACGAGATATGGTCAATAATGTAATACTTAAAACATCGATTTTTTTTATTTTTTTATTATCAAGTTAAAATTGTATTGTACAACTTGTAATCAGGGGTGGATCTAGGGTCTAGTGAAGGGAATTGCCTTCTTCACAATTTTCTTCACCTATTAAATTGCTTCAATAACCCCAGTTTTTGTATGATGTTTTCTTTAAGAATAGAGGCAATAAACTTGACAAAATGCCACAAAGAAACTAAAGCAGGGGAAGTAAAAAAAATTTAATAGCTTATTTCTTTTAAAAAAACAGATCATTGAAAGTTAATTTCATCATTTTGTCCATGAAAAAAAAAATTTATGGATCAACTACTGCTTTTAAGTCAGTTGTAGACAACAACATTTATATATGCCACACGCCATATATGTTAGAGTTGGAACTTGGAACCTGCCTTACCCTTTGGGGCCTCCCTTGTACCAGTACGTAATGATGGAGCTGCTGAACCCACATGCTCTCTCTTTCCCTTGTGGGGAAGAGGAAGCTAGGGATTGTGGCAGAGGAGGGTGTGGAGACAACTTGTGTGATGGTGGTGTAATTTACTTGAATTAATGAAAATAATTTAATTTGTGTGGTGTGGAAAGTCAACGGGTCCCCTACCTTGTTGCTGAGGGTCGTTGACTCGTCAGAAATGACTCTTTTGGTGGTATTCGGCTGCACTCAGATGCTGCCATGCTTAGAGGGTCCCCTGCTCATTTGAATTTAATTGTGAAATATTGCTTCATTCACCACCACCTCTTTATAGTTCTCACTGTGTTCAATCATGCATGTTTGCTTACTCATATTTGTCTTAATGAAGGTTGACCCATGTGGGTTTCTTGGCTTCTCTCTTTCAGTCCAGCAACAACTTTCAAAGTCAATGTCGCTGAAAACGATTGAGCTGCCATGGAAAGTCAATGGGCAATGATAAATATTGGCACTACTCGCAGGTTACCACTGTTGTTGCTAACTTACAACAAAAAGATTATCAGCAACTGTTATATAAGTTGAATCTAGATACTCTGTTTGCGAAATGGCTACCATGCTGAGCCAGCCATCACGTAGCCCTCAATCGGACCCACAAACAGAGAAATTATCTGTTTTGCGAGAAATTAAATTAACAAATTGTGGGACTCAAAATAATCATATGGACCAAAATAACAAGTAGGCCATTATAAATTGGAGTAAACTATTTTTGGGCCATAAAAGATTATGCTGAATTAGTTGGGCTTGTGACAAGGGATGATGTCAGTCAACCCCAAGACCAAAGATCACTCAAATTGGCACATTACCATTTGCTGATGAAGAGAGAACGTGGAAATCCCACTATAACAGCTGGATCCCACCAGAATCTCCAAAGAAAAGCGATGATTAAAAGGTATAAAGGAAGTGGAGAGGGGAGGTGGGGGATGGGCGGAAAATAAGGCCTAATGAGCCTATAAATACCTCCATTCTGAACAATCAAGGGAAGAATTTTTTTTACTGGCAATAAGGTTGACTACATATTAACTTAGGCATTGGAGTGTCTTTGTAGGTACACCCCTTATTGGCTTTTGCGGGCGGACGCCTAATGAAGATGGAGTCTGGGCTTCTCAAAATCATCAAGAAATATCATTGTTGACAAATTGTCTATTCAGAGAATTAAATTTGGTTCCAACACAAATAAAATTGGAATCCCCACCCCCACCCCCACCGCCACGTCACCATCCCCTCCGAAACTGGTGGTCCCACCCACTGCTGGTCGGCGGCCAACTTTTCTCCCTCTCTTTCTCTCTATATATATATCTCTCTCTTTCCTTTCCCTCCACTTCTCTCTTTGGGTTTCTCAAGATCGGAGGAAAGAAGAGGGAACGAGATAGAGGAAAAGTAAATATCAAAGAAATATTTTTAAGTGAGACTTCCATTCTGGTACTCTAATTTTACATTATACAAACTAGCTTTATGACTTTTAGAATTTTAACAATATTGTGCCCATTCCACATCACATAATATTGACACATTAGTTTCAATTTTTTTTTCACGAATACCAGGCTATGAAGCCTCAGCAATGTATTTTTGCTTCTTTCTCAATTTCTCGGCACTACAAAATCTAGAGTTAAAACCTAACATGCAGCCTCTACAAGTCTCATTCTATACCCTAGGAGGATATAGGGTGAACTCGTACCCTATATACTAAAAAATGAGCGAAGGAAGCAGCGGCAAGCGCTTTTTGCAACACTCGGCTGTTATAAAAAAAACATTGTTGAGTGCTCGACACTATTGCCAAGCGCTTGGCGTTGGATATCCACAAAAACATAAAAAAGCAGATGCATCCGTGAAAAAAGTACTTTCTTAACATGTAAAAAAATAAAAAAATGATGACATATTTCTTATTGTTTGATGTGGCAGTGGTCAAAGCGCTTCATTTAGAAAAAACAAACCCATAAAGTTTCATTCTAAAAAAGAAACATAATAAGGACTAAAATCTAATTTACTGTTGTAACAACTTGAATTTTCGGCTTATGGTAATTTTGTTAGTTAAATCTTCCAACCTTGTTCTTAAGGTTTGATTAAAGGAATTAGAGTTTTCCTTAATTTTGTTTTAACAACTTACACCTTTGGTTGTGGTTTTAGAGTTTAGATGTGTGGAAGTGAATTTTGGAAAAAGAAATTCAAGAGTTTAGTGATTATTTTGTTCATTTTTCAGAATTAAATTATGAAAGGAGGATTTTTCATAATTTATTTGGAAGTAATTTGACTATTTTGAGGCTATAGAAAATTAGTACTCATCAAGACGAGTCTGTAGAATTTTTCGGAGAATTATTTGTAGTCCCAAACTATTTTTGGTGAATTTTTAAAATTTGAAAAATTAGAAAATAGGAAAAAAGGAAAAAAAGAAAAAAGAAAAGTTGACTGGGCCGACAGCATGCCACGTGGTGCACTGCCGTTCGCCTAGACTTGCTGACGCGTCACCTAGTGGTGCTGACACAGCGAGCACATGGAAGGAATGGTGCGCTGCATCAAACCGGTACCTCCCTCTCTCCTTTTAATCTCAGCCGCACAACATCATTAAAGATGTTTTAGTCTAGGCCGTTGATTCATGATTGGAGATGATCAGATCCGGATGGGATGCGTTGACTTGCGCCTCAACCCAGTTTGACCCGCCCGTTTGACCTCCGGTTTTACCCATTTTGTCTCACAAAATATATATCCGTTTCTCGACCCATGTATCTCCACTTAACCTGGTTTGGATTCCCTCTCTTGTTTGTGCATTTTGCATTATTTTATGATACTCATTTCCTAACATAAAGTGTTAGAATTCGATACTTTTGTGTCTGTTGTCTTATTTTTGTGTTTTAGGATCACATGAAGCATAAATAGGAAAAATGAGCAAATAGAGCCATTTTGAGACATTTTCTAGTCAAACTTGAAAAATAGCAGAATTTCTAGTCAAATGAGGATTCCTAATCACAAAAGGAAACATCAAGCCTATAACGATTATTGTCAAACCAGAAATGAGAATGTACGCTTTGCTACCAATGCGATTCGTGCACTTGCGAGTATACTTATAATATAATGTGTTTTTATTTTGTTCTAAGAAAACAATCAACACCCACCCCTTGTGTTTATAAATAAAGACCTTTGTACATCATTTTTACTTGCACCACTAAATAGAGTTTGAGAGCTTCTCACTCTAACTTTGGTTTTTATTTCTCTCTCTAGAAAGATTTTTATTCTTTCTATTCTGGAACAAACTCATATTTTTTAGAAGCTCTCTCCTAGTAAAATATTTTGAAGTCTTGTCTTGGAGGAGAAGTCCCAAACTTGGAGAGCTTAGTTGAAGTCTAGCTAAGGAGGTCTATAATCGAGTAAGTGTTATAATATTTTCTAAGGCTTTTAATTTTATGTTTGCATGCTTAGATTAAGTAAGTAGAATTTATTTATTTATTAAGTTAGATTAAGTAAGTAGGAGAAAGAGGAAAAATAGAGTGGATGGGAGGGTGGTGGCCGGATGGTGTCGGGGGAAGAGACAGCTGGCGAGGAGCGGTTGCTGGAAAGATGGAGGGAGGGGTGAGGTTGGAGATCAAGTATAGAGGAATAGGTTTATTTTTTTTAATTTTTTTTCTTTTTATGTTTTTGTTTTAATCCTAAACTAATTAAACTTTTTGGGAAGACAAATAAGTATTTTTTATTGTTTAATTATTCTATGATTAAATGGTTAGCTTATAGAACAGATGACATATATTGAGATTGGTAGTGATGCTCACTACTAAAACAAGATGGTGAGCAAATTTGCTGGCAACTAGTTTTCAATGGCAAGTCCTCAGTCACTCTGTAGTTTGATTATATTAGTACATTCAACTCCATTATTCATTTTCAACTCGGAACATCTAGGCTGAGTGATGACATGCACAGTCACGTACAACAAAAGAACTAAATGTCTTACTTTCCATTACAGCCTAGGCCGTGAATTTCAAGGCAAACACAAACCTTATTTAGCACCTACTTAAACAATGAATGAACCAAACCATTGAAACAGAAAAATAATAAAAGGGATGCTAAATTACATTATAATTTCATAAATCCAGTTCTCGTCTTCAAGCACTACCTAGCGAGGATATACTTTGGTAATCAAGGAAGCCTCATTTTCCGATGCTTTGATAGAGTTAGTCTTGGATCGATCCGACCCAGTTGTCCCTCCTGAATTATTCTCCCATCCCAAACACATGTGATCAGAACCAACACTACTATGCATAAAAAATGCTGGTTTTGAGGGTATTGGTAGACTGAGAGAGTAGCTATTAAGCATTAGAGCAACAGAAGCCATGGTTGGCCTATCAGCTATATTTTCTTGCACACATAATAGTCCAATGTGGATGCATCTCATTGTTTCAGTTCTTGAACCATTCCTCAATGTGGAATCTATGAGATTTGAAGCTGTCCCTTCCCTCCAACTTTTCCATGCCTGAAATGATTTGTGAATTTGCATGCAGAAACATAATTAGAGATAAACTTATTTCTTTCGTTGTATTCAATTGCAGTAATAAATCAAAACAATAAATATTAATTTTTACTTACATAGCTTAGAAGATCCTCCACGTTCTCACCATGGCGGAAACAACTATTTTTCTGTCCACTTACTATCTCTAAAACTAAAACACCGAAACTATAAACATCGGACTTAACAGAAAAATGTCCATGCATGGCATACTCTGGAGCCATATATCCGCTGCACATAAACAACAAGAAAAGCCAACTTTAACTAATATGAATGAAGATTCATGAAACTTTTGATATGTATATATAACTTAAAACAAATAACAAGTCCTTAGAGAATGTTGGGGTACTTACTAGGTCCCTACAATTCGGCTGGTATTTCCTTGTGTTTGGTCAAGCACGAACAATCTTGCCATACCAAAATCTGAAATTTTGGGGTTCATTTCCTCATCTATCAAAATGTTACTAGCCTTGAGATCACGATGAATAATTCTAAGGCGAGAATCTTCATGAAGGTAAACAAGCCCTCGAGTAATGCCTACAATAATTTTGTAGCGCCTATCCCAGTCCAACTGTGCGCACTTGTTTGGGTCTATATATTCATGCAAAATAATATTTCGGTTATATATGGTGTTTGTTGCATACCAAACAAATGGACTATGTAAAATACCCTTTTAATGCTAATTAAAGAGAAGGTTAGAATTCTAGCCATACCAAATATGATGTGATCGAGACTTGCATTGGGGACAAATTCATAGACAAGAAGCCTTTCACTTCCTTCTAAGCAAAAACCTAGGAGCCTAACTAAATTTCTGTGCTGGAGTTTGGCCACTAACAAGACCTCATTTTTAAATTCTAAATCTCCTTGTCCAGAATCCATAGAGAGTCTTTTCACTGCTATATCTTCTCCATTGAAAAGTTTACCCTAAAAAAGGATTAAAATAAAACAGACAAATGAAAAGAATAATATTAGTTGCATTCAAGGAATCTGATAAAACGTAGTGAAAAGAATATATATATATATAATGTTGTATGATTACTTTGTAAACCGAACCAAATCCACCCTGTCCAAGTTTATTTGCTTCAGAAAAATTATCTGTGGCAATTCTTATGGTGCCAAAGTCAAATTGCAAGGATTCTGCAGTTCTAATTTCATCTACATCTTCGCCTGAGGAACAATTTAACAAAAAGAGTTCGTTCAGGCTTTGCCAAATCAAATGGAATGTAAATGTTCAATAAAGTTGATTTAGTTTTAGTACCTTGAAGTGCTTCATGTTTTGCCTTCGTCTTTCTTAAGCAAATATAGATAGATATAATTAGTACTAGANCCAGTCACACTCCCCCCACCTAGCCCAGTCGCACCCCCCAACCCAGCCCAGTCGCACTCCGCCCACCTAGCACCGGCCCCTTCGCACCCCCCACCCAGCCTTCCCTTTGTATCTCTCCTCTCTCTCACTCTCTCCTTCCCTCTCTCTGTCTTCATCTTTTTCCTCTCCTCTTTCTCTCTCTCATTTGCCTAGATCTGAGCAACCTAAGCTACTTGGAGGCCAGCGACNAAGCCAACTTTAACTAATATGAATGAAGATTCATGAAACTTTTGATATGTATATATAACTTAAAACAAATAACAAGTCCTTAGAGAATGTTGGGGTACTTACTAGGTCCCTACAATTCGGCTGGTATTTCCTTGTGTTTGGTCAAGCACGAACAATCTTGCCATACCAAAATCTGAAATTTTGGGGTTCATTTCCTCATCTATCAAAATGTTACTAGCCTTGAGATCACGATGAATAATTCTAAGGCGAGAATCTTCATGAAGGTAAACAAGCCCTCGAGTAATGCCTACAATAATTTTGTAGCGCCTATCCCAGTCCAACTGTGCGCACTTGTTTGGGTCTATATATTCATGCAAAATAATATTTCGGTTATATATGGTGTTTGTTGCATACCAAACAAATGGACTATGTAAAATACCCTTTTAATGCTAATTAAAGAGAAGGTTAGAATTCTAGCCATACCAAATATGATGTGATCGAGACTTGCATTGGGGACAAATTCATAGACAAGAAGCCTTTCACTTCCTTCTAAGCAAAAACCTAGGAGCCTAACTAAATTTCTGTGCTGGAGTTTGGCCACTAACAAGACCTCATTTTTAAATTCTAAATCTCCTTGTCCAGAATCCATAGAGAGTCTTTTCACTGCTATATCTTCTCCATTGAAAAGTTTACCCTAAAAAAGGATTAAAATAAAACAGACAAATGAAAAGAATAATATTAGTTGCATTCAAGGAATCTGATAAAACGTAGTGAAAAGAATATATATATATATAATGTTGTATGATTACTTTGTAAACCGAACCAAATCCACCCTGTCCAAGTTTATTTGCTTCAGAAAAATTATCTGTGGCAATTCTTATGGTGCCAAAGTCAAATTGCAAGGATTCTGCAGTTCTAATTTCATCTACATCTTCGCCTGAGGAACAATTTAACAAAAAGAGTTCGTTCAGGCTTTGCCAAATCAAATGGAATGTAAATGTTCAATAAAGTTGATTTAGTTTTAGTACCTTGAAGTGCTTCATGTTTTGCCTTCGTCTTTCTTAAGCAAATATAGATAGATATAATTAGTACTAGAGAAACAACGATTGGCACAACAATAATGATGATTGTCCGAGATTTGTTACTCCTCGATCCTGCAAAAACCAAAAATCTTCTCTGATTTTTTTTTTGGTCGAAAAATCTTCTCTGATTAAAGCGTTCTCAATATACATTAGGTGATCCATATCCAATAGCTAACAATTATTTAATGAATGACTTTTTTGCACTAATACCACCTATATACTATAGGAGGTGTGCTCAAATATCACCCATAATTTTATTTTGTTTTTTGGAAAATTACCACATATACTTTCATATATGTGTCAATCTACTACCTACCATTATTTCTGTTAATTTTTCTGTTTGCTTTAAGAGTATTTCTGTCAATTCGATCATATGATAAAAGCATTTAAAAGATTTTTAAAAAAGACTCTTATAAGTAAACCCACCAATTTACTAGCTTTCTTGACCCCAATAACTATTTATAATTAAAAAAATAAAATTTAAAGTTTATTCAAATAAAAAATAGAAAAAATAATTAAAACAAATTCATCTCCCTCGGCCACCCGATTGCACNTCTTTTTTTTTTTTTTTAGTTTTTAAGTTTTTTTAATAATTATATTTTAGAAATAGTTTTAAAAATAAATATTATTTTTTAATTGTATTTATGGACAAAATGAAAAGTTTGGAAAAACATTTCAAATTTAACATAAAATATAACGGTGGTAAATTGGCACATATATGAAAGTATAGGTGGTACGTAAATTGCCAAAATATTTTTTATGGGTGGTATTTGAGCACATCCCGTATAGTATGTGTGGTAAATTAGTGCAAAAAAGCCTTAATGAATTAATCATGAGTTATCATCAAATTAATAAAGTTTGAGGATCCAACAACATCTGCAACTTATTATAAGAAGTATGAGAAAATTATGCGTTTGGTCCATTTATTATTTCATAAATCTCGTTTTGGTTCATAAATCTTTTTAAGTTTCATATTGGTTCACGAATTGTTTGATGTGTTCTATTTGGGTCCAAAATGGACAATTTTGTCCCTCAAAATTGAGGGGCAAAATTGTTTATTTTGGACCCAAATGGAACACTTTAGATAATTCGTTGACCAATATGAAACTTAAAAAAATTTGTGGACCAAAACAAAATTTATGGAATAATAAATGGACCAAACGCATAATTTACACCGAGAAGAATTGATGAATATGGTGGGATCACTAGGACGTATTCCAAATTTCCATTAATTTGCTGAATTTGATATTTTATAGACTATATATAATCTTATGACTTTTTATTTAGCAGGTGAGATCTAAATTCAAAGTCTTAAAGTTGAATAGGATAATAGGGTTGGTGGGGTAATAGGTTAGAGCTAAGCTAAGTTCAGAATTTGGTTCCCTCTAATGCAAAGAAAAAAAATATATTATCACATAAAAAAATTTACCATAACCAAAACCCCATGTTTTGCAACTTCAAATGCAATATGGGACATGTATATATACGCGCGTACCTCCTGAAATTGTGGTATTAGTGTTGGTTGATGGTGGAGGAGGAGATATTGGTGGT
This sequence comes from Dryas drummondii, assembly GCA_003254865.1. Lineage (NCBI taxonomy): Eukaryota > Viridiplantae > Streptophyta > Magnoliopsida > Rosales > Rosaceae > Dryas > Dryas drummondii. Next base: position 667,221 of record QANW01004475.1, on the reverse strand, counting down.
GGTGGCAGTGGCGGCGAAGGCAGTGGTTCCACAGTTGTTGGGTCAACGAAGCGGTCGACCTCATATCTAAAGTTACAGCTGGGTCTAAGAACTCTCCCACCAATTTTTCCATCACAACATGTTGGGATAAGTCTAAAAGCACTATCCAAGCAATCGCTGCACTGTAGCTTCGATAGGTCCGGCGTGCACTGCCCAAGTGCATATATTGTTTGAAAAGTCGGAGCGGCTCTGTTTCCGATTGCAAACTTACGAGAAGAACCACCAGCAGCAGCTTCAATTCTCAGGTCTTCCAGTAAGGTCCTAAGCTCCTGATTGAACCCCTCCAAGCCTGACGAGGTTACGTTTTGTGTGTTCCATAAATAGGAAGCAGGCATAGTTTCAACGACGCCGTATATGGAACGGTTTGAGTAGCGCGTAACATACAATTGTCTTTCCAACCAAGAGCTTCCTTCTGGTTGGGACAGAGCTGTGTGAGAGCATGTGTAGAGTCATTAAGGCAAGAACGGCAATCGGAGACATTGACATCTCCTCTACAGAGTCCGATTGCATAGACTTGGTCGTTGGGGGAGTCTTGACTGGCGTAGGAGGAGTTGTAAAAGCCGTAGCCGTTGCCGTTGGTAGAGGGAAGGGAGGTGAGAAGGGTATTGAGGTTTTTATGGTAGCTACTGTTGGTGGTGTAGTTTCCTCTGTCGTTTATACAGAAATGGTATAGAAAAGGTGGCTGAGCAAGGGCTAATTGAGAGATGATGAATAGCAGAAAAATGGAAGAAAGGAAGGATAGAAATCTTGATGGGGAAATCATTTCCAGCAGTGTGTGTTGCCCTTTGCTGGTCTGTAAGGGCTAATGGGCTGGGATTATAAATTATCATCGATATGTATAGGCATATATATATATATGTAGCTAGCTTCTTTGACCACACACAGCTCATGCATGTTTGAATACAATTAAATATATGTTGACAAATTAAGACGGGACTGCTAGTTAATCATTAATGAATTTTGAGGACTAACTGAATATCTTAAAATAAATGGAAGCCTTGATTGAAACGGGAGTGGGGTTGCAGTGGACCATATCTCATTGATAGACTGATAGTCAAAGTGTCCTTGCAGTGGACAACATCCATTTGCATTCTTATTTATGTTAACGTGTAATATGGGTCAAAAGGAAAGGAAATTTGTTGATTTATTCTTTTTTAAATTAGGAGAATTTATATTCCTAGTTTTTCTAGAAGATAGTTGGCGAATAGTCGAGGTGTTTATTTTTAGAGAAGTAAGTCAAAACGCTGACTTTTATGCAATGTGTATGAGATGTGCCCCAGAATCAGATTTAGATTAGGCTACCCAAACTATAAGGATTCTTAATATGTATATGGTCAAATACCTAAGCCTAAAATATTCTATAGAACAAAATAAAATAGGACTAGGAAAGAAGATGATCTAATTACATGAACATATCATAATATCTAAGGGAAAAGATTTTGGGCCTAACAGGGCACAAGACCTATGTGCCCTAATCTGATGTGGCCAAAATATTTTATACACATCATTATATATTTAGAAAATTAGGATTAAATACCAAATATCAATAGTTTTTCAATAAAGCAGCAAGCCATTAATTTTTTTTAGTTTAGGTACTAACTTAGAGTAAGACATTTTGGATTAGGTCACAAATCAGTTTATTATATAGTTGTGACTATCGAACAGTCACAGTTGTGATTAAACTGTGACTGTTTCAAATTTATAAAAATTTAAAATTTTTAAGAGTTTAATATTTTTGATTTAAGCTTGGGAGATGAAGTCATATAACTCAAAGACTAAACATTAAAGTTTAAGCCTTGCAAATATTGAAAAAACAACAAATCAATAAAAACGTTATGACTGTTAGACAGTCACAGCTCGATATAACCATGTTTTTTAAAATTGGTACCTAAACTGAAATTTAGTACCTAAAGTAAAATGACATAAATATTTTGGTAGTTAAAATGAAAAAACATTATAATTTGGTACCTAAAATCAACGGACCTTTATATATTTCCCACATCAGAATAATATGATTATTGTTAAAAGGCTATTTTACCCAACTCAAATTTAGTAGCTAAAATTACTATTTAATTAATATAAATATGTATTGTATTTTCTCTATGATTTAAAGACATCTTCTTCAAAGACCTAGATCATCTCCAATACTTTTTCTTCTTCTTTTCTCTTCCATTTGATATGAATCATCCAACTTAATCTAACAATTATTCTTTTAGGAGAATTAGAGAAAGGGAAACAATTAGGGTGCGTTTGGTAACGTTTGACAAAACGGTTTTTCATTTTACAAATTCAAAAAATGACAAAAATGCGTTTGGTTGCCGTATTGAGAAAACAGTTTTTGAAAAACACAAAATTGAATTTATAGTTTACAGTGTAAATTCAGAAAACGACTAAATGATGTTTTCAGTGAATTTAGAAAATATAGAGAACACGAATACAAATAAAAAAAATTTACAACTAAAAAAAATAAATAAATAAACATGTGATATGCACCTCCTCCCTACCTATCCAGACCCATCTCCGGCAGCAGCCCTACCCCCCGTCGCTGCCCACCTCACTCATCTCTCTTCATCTCTCTCTCTCTCTCTCTCTCTCTCTCTCTCTCTACCCATCTCTCAAAATATATACTTTGTAATCCCTTTATAGTTTTCAATTCTCGCTTCAATAAACGAATCAAGACTCCCTGTAACATCCATGACAGGAAACTCATGAGCCTTAGCAACCCTTACATAGAGAAATACATCCGTTCAACTAGATCATAGGTGGTTGCAGTGTAGCTTGTCTCTATTAATAATACGACTACCAACAACTCTTCCACCTCCAAGGTAGTCGGGCTGGCCGAGGTGGGTTGTGTTTTATGAAACTTCTCTTTTTTTTTAATTATATATTTTATAAAATTGATTAATAATTAATTTATAATTAATATTTTTGTGAATATAATTATTTAGTTGTAATAATTGGTTAATATCAAATGTGTTTTCATTATTTTTGTTTTATATAATTGTTTTTCAATTACGTTACCAGACGCCTTCTCATATTTTGAGAATGAAAAATTTAATTTGTCATTTTCATTTTACAATACAGTTTTTAAAAAATTGTTCTGTAAAATGTTACCAGACGGGCCCTTATTTCTTCATAACTCAATCTTGTTGACGTCACCAAAGAATTTGGCGTCTACAAATTTCATCTGCTTCTTCCTTCTTATAAGCATCAAGAACAATGAATGGGTATACTCCAATTCATGAAGACATAACAGGTGGCCGGCTCTATTGCTCCAATTTTTTTTTTTCTTTTGATGATATATAAATAATCCCTCTAATAATAATTTTCTTTAGTCCCCATAGTAATAATTTATAGAGATTTTACTGTATTTAGGCACTAGAAGGTTGAAAGAAGTTGTAAGTTTTCAAATATGTCAAAATCGAAACGAAAAAGTGGCACCACCTGATTGGCTCCAAAGTAGGCGATTTAGACGAATTGGACCTGATTGTAACATAATGGAACTATAATCCTTGAAAAATTTAAATTGAAATGACGGGGATCAAAATGCGACTCATCCATAATACAGGACCAAAAATGTCTTGTGGCCTTTATTAAATTCTGACAACTACTTTTTATCTCGACCACCAAAAAAAAAAAAAGATAACTACTTTAATTCATCAATGGTTTTCTCATCCAGATTTCTATTCTACACTTGCTCGAGCTTTGTCTCATTATTAAGAAACTATATATTGTTTTTAACCATGGTTGTATGTAAGGAGACAAACATTTTTTATTAATATATATGTGCCATTATTCATTGGAAAGTAATAAAACAAGAGGTTTTAATATATTAATATGTACACTGGTATGTACCTAGGGCTGTAAATTGACTCGATACAGCTCGAGTTCGTATCGAGTTCGGCTCGAGCTTGGTTCGTTTAAGCTCAGCTCGAAAAAAATACAAGCCAAGCCGAAGCTCGCTCGTTTAAGAAACAAGCCAAGTTTGAGCTTTAGTTTGTTCGGCTTGGAAAGCTCGTGAGCAGCTCGTATTTTCTAGTTTATATGTTTCATACCTCATTTTCCACAGCTTATATGAGGACTTGCTATTTTATTTCCTATTTTGTTTTTGTATTGTTTGGTTAGAAGACTTCTACTACCTTACGTCTCTTTTTTAATGAGAATTTTTGCAAATGTTATAAGTTATCAATGTTTAGATGAAATTATTTGGTACAATTGAATTTCATGAAAACCATATTCATTTATATGGTGTTTTAAAGAAGTCTTTGATGCCTATCTAATTTAATTAAAAATATATATTAACTCTAAATTAAATTAACATATTATAATGCTTTCAAGAAGAAAATGTTCGATAGAAATTAATATTTTTTAAAAATAGTAGCTAATAAAATATCTTTAATAAAATTATGTGAATAAGCTCGATACAGCTCAAGTTCGTATGGGTTCGATTTTTTTTTTTAGCTCGTTCGAGCTCGGCTCGTATAAGAAACAAGTCAAGTCAAGCCAAGCTCAAGCTCGAAAAATTTAAAACAAACCAAGCTTGAGCACGGTGGTATTCGGCTTGGCTCGGCTCGTTTACACCCCTATCTGTACCCATCTTCATTATCTGGAATCATAATAATTTAAGGGGAAAAAATAATTATGGTCCATATTAAAACTTCGCATTTGTTCTATATGTTTTATATTATTTCCAATCTCGCAGATGATAAAAAGCATAATGACAAGTTGATAACAGCAATTGGTGCTCAAAATTGGTTAGTTAATAAAATAGATAGATCACAATCATATTGAAAGCAAATGTTTATGTCCTTTACCCAATTTGGTTGTTTGCACCTTTGAAAATTGAGATGCAATGAAACTCTTTGTCTTAGGATTATGATATTTTCACATCAAATGTTTGAAATTTAAATTAGTGTTTTTTTTTTTTTTTTTGAAATTTTTGTGTCATTTTCTTTAAAGTCATAATTTTGACAACACAATAAATTAATTTGGATAACCCTTCCATGGTTCCTTGGGTTGCATAGGCAAAAATTTATAACTTTGACAAGTATGCGTTGACTCTCTAACCCACCCAACTCGCCCATGCCCAACCTTACCTTGTACGTGCTATGAGAGTTTGGTCAGTTTAATTTGGTCAGCATACCGGTTAGACATGACCAATTATTTGTGCTTATGAAAATAAGCTCTTCCAGCAAAAGCGCTGCTAAGCATAAACACTTTCTACGAAGCAGTGCTAAACGGGTCCTCAGGCTAAGGTATTTTGCTACTTGTTTTTCTTTTAGTTAGCTTGGGCCTCTACGTATTGGTTTTGGGCCTCTTTGTTTGTTTGAAGTTTGAACTGACCTGTCTTTTGACTTTGAGCCTTTCCTGGCCTCTTTGTATTCGACTTTATCAATGGATTTTCCTCTTGATATTCAACGTGAATTAGTCACAGGAAATGATCATGTTGACAATGTCAACTTGCTACATCAATGGAATGGACATAATCAATTCAAAGAATAGTACATGCAGGCCGCCAGCTATTCTGTATTTTGAATTTGCTTCAACTTGGTGTGGTAGTGGCTTTGATCTTTTTCTTTTTTTGGGATGAAAGTGGCTTTGATTTGTGCAATCAACGTATCCTACTAACCACAATGTAAGTCCTATGTGTTTTGCAGAGCAAATGATACATTAATTCAATATACATAGCTATTGAATTGGTTTATACTTTAGAGGATCGTATTTCAAATGTAAATATAGCTAACCAAAATTCTAGGACTATCATATATATTACCTTAATTATAGTACGTACCCTGTAGCTATTAGCCTATTACCGTATAGTTGACCTTGTGAAAGAGTTTTGAATGGGTTCTCAATCAAAACTCAGAAGGCTAGGACCACCAATCACACCAATGCCAAAGAAAAATCAATCAATATTATTCGATCAAATGACAACTTGGATTCGTTTGGCTTGTCTTATCTCCCACCACTCCGTTCTCTTTCAACTTTTTTCTTATATCAATTTCAAACTAGTACACTTTCACTCCATATGCCATTAGATTGATTAATGAGATCCATGTTCATTGACATCAATGAATAATGGTTTCCTCATGTCACATTTTGCTACCCATCACCCCATCACCGACTAAGTTTATCTTATGATATATGACAGCATTGATCGAGCTTTTCAGTGGTGTTCAAACGACATGTGGGATTTTTCTCTCAACAAGTGCGTCTCGCTTGTGTGGTGTTCAAGAATAGGAGGGTAGTGGCTGAAAGCTCTCAGAATTCGCATTGACATTTTTCAACATCATCATTTTTTTATGACTAATTCACGTCTAATAACAAGAGGGCAAATCCATTGATGAAGTCTAATACAAAGAGGGGAAGGCCAAAGTCAAAATTAAGACAGGCCAGCATGTACAAACAACTAAAGAGGCCCATACTAAAAGAAAAACAGGTAGCAGATCATGAAACCCCTAGCTAGGAATAGAAGCACACCCCGTGGCCAAGGGCCAGTGAGCAACCGCTGTCGAGAATGATCACTGGTGTCGATCGAGGTACCATTTAAACCTATACAGCCGTCCCAAATCCGTGAACCAAACAAGATCATAATATTCCTGGTGATGACCAAATCTGTGGGGATCATTAAATCCAATACAATATTCGTGTCCTGAATCAAAATATATATGCATATATACATGCATAGGTGATAGGTTTTTATTGAAGCTTTTGAAAATAACTCATTGGCCAATACATTGTACAAACTACAAAGCCTAAAGATTTTAATTTAGACTTTTATCAACAAACAATGGAAAAATGAAAAACTCAATAGACTGTATTTTGTGCAATCCGGCTCATATGAGAGAGTTAATATGAGGGACAAGTAAGAGACGATATATTCAATGGTTGAATTTACTTCAATGAATTTTATAATCGTACGTATTAAATCCAGCTATTAAATGTGTTTTTCCCTCATATTAGCCAGACTATTATTTTGTGTTAAATAAATAACTTCGGTGAAAGTAAGTATTGTTAAACAAAGCTAACAATTAAATGCAGCCTCCATGCAAACATACTCTAGCTGGCTAGCAAGAGTAAAGCTCAGTAATTGAAGCGTCATTGTCTGACATTCCAACAGATCTTGATCCGCTTGATTGCTTCAACCCTGAATTGTACTTGTCCATGCTGCTGTGCATGAAAAATGCAGGTGGTGAGGGTACTGGTAGAGTGAGAGAGTGGCTGTTTAACATGACAACAACTGAAGCCATGGTTGGTCTCTCTTCTACATTCTCCTGGACACATAGTAATCCAATGTGAATACATCTCAATATTTCAGCTTTTGAAACCGTAGTTACCAAAGTAGAGTCTATGATGTTTAAAGCTGTCTCTTCCCTCCAATTTCTCCATGTCTGCAAGAATGTTTCCATTGAATATCATTTTCATCAACAATAATAATTCTAGTCGTCTACTCCCATATATATAATTCAAAAGGAAGGAAATATAATATAATTTTCATATACATACATAGGTAAGGAGATCCTCTGCATCCTCATTTATAAGGTGAAAATTACTATTTTTCTGACTGCTACATATCTGAAGAACCTACACTCCAAAGCTAAAGACATCAGACTTAGCTGAGAAGTTCCCCTGATATGCATACTCGGGAGCCATATATGTATATATATGTAGGTGTACGTGTGTGATCAACAAATTTCATAATTAAACTTGAATGGAGAATGAACTTGAGATAAGAATCACAAAATTAAAGTCTAGCATATATGTTCTTGTACTTACCAAGTCCCCACGATTCTACTTGAATCACCTTGAGTTTGGTCCATTACAAACAACCTTGCCATGCCAAAATCTGAAATTTTAGGGTTCATCTTGCCATCAATCAAAATGTTTCCGGCTTTTAGATCATGATGAATAATTCGAAGTCGAGAATCTTCATGAAGATAGAGAAGACCCCTAGCAATGCCTCTTATGATTTTGTACCGTCTCTCCCAATCTAAAAATGCATGCTTAATGTGATCGATCTATATATTGAAAAACTCAAATTAGTTGATGTATGTACAGTCTTTTAAAAAAACACTCATGAAACCCAAATTAGCTGATGTACAATTATATATCCTACCAAATATGAACTGATCAAGACTTGCATTAGGAACAAACTCATATATAGATAAGAGTCTTTCACGGCCTTCCAAGCATAAACCTAAAAGCCGTACTAAATTTTGGTGTTGAAGCTTAGCCATTAGTCACTTCATTCTTAAATTCTAGATCTCCTTGTCCAGAATCTTTTGACAACCTTTTCATAGCTATTTCTTGCCCATTGGCAAGCTTGCCCTGAAAATATATTAGAATATTATATAAATTAACTATATTTCATCAAGGAAATTGGAATTTAGAGCTCAAAACTTTCAATAAATATACTCCAATTACTACCTAGTACACTGCACCAAATCCACCTTCTCCGAGCTTATTTGTGTCGGAAAAGTTCTTTGTCGCAGCTCGAATTGTGCCAAAGTCGAATTGTAAGGATTCTGCATGCACTCCCTATTTCATCCACTGCTTGCAAAACTTGAATTAATGATTAATTAGAAGATATTAATGGACATTACTTAATCAAACTTGCAATTGGGCAAAGTACTTTTGATTATGAGGCATGCATCCATATAATTTTGTTGTAGCAAACTATTTGTGAGTTGTGATGATGAGTAAAGGGAGATTTTAATATTTCGATCTAGAGGCGAAAATGTATGTTATCATAATAATAAATAATAACACAATACAATACAACTTACTTTCAGCATTTGTTCGTGGCTTCCTAATTCTCAAAAAGGCACCAATGATGATAACAATTATCACAAGAAAAACAGTTGTAATAACAATAATGCTGATCATGGCTCGATTTGAATTACTCCCCTTTCCTGCACAAACCAGTTAAAGTGAGTTTCTTACTTATTTAGTATATATGGTGGTTTTAGTGATTTAAGTTTTGGAATCTAATAATTACGTACAGTATCTAAATGAAATGGTAATCGAACAAAATTTGTTTTTCTATACTATACACAAAATTGACCTTTTGAGATTAATGTAACCTTGCATCAAAGCTACATGCATTAGCATATAAATCAACCAAATCGATAATTGTTTGGTTATCTAAACTGTGCAAACAAATACACTCCATCACATAAAATTGAAATAATGTTGGTTATAATAAACTGGCTAAACAATTTTCGATTTGCCTGATTTTTTGAAAGGGTGATTTTTGAATAATATTCTAAAATATGAACGGTTGGTTCCGATCATCAAAATGTAGGTCCAAAAATAATCTTCTTACTTTTCTTAAAGTAAAACATCCTTATTTGAAAATTTCCATATATATATATCATACTAGTACTGGCGGTGGTACTGGTGGTGGCAATGTGTCTGACGTATAGAAATAGTAGGTTTCGAACTTCAAATTACAGCTGGGTGTGACAACTCTCCCTCCTTGCTTTCCATTACAACATTCTGGAATATAGCTAGCCGCATAGTCTAGGCAATCGTTGCACTGTGGCTCGTTCAAATCAGGAGTGCACTGCACAAATGCATATATAGTTTTGAAGTCTGGGGTGGTTGCATTTTCTGTGGCAAACTTGCGATGATCAAAAGCAGTACCACCAGACACTGCATGAACTTGTAAACCAGATAACAATTTTCTCAGTGTTTGATTGAACCCAACAACGTCTGACACATTTTTAACGCTGACAAGAGCTATTGTGGGGTTTACTTCCACATCACCAAATATGGACTTGTCTGAGTATAGTAGAAAACAATTGTCGTGCCATCCGATTGCATCCTTTTGGTTGGGACAAGTCTGCAAGATCTTGCCAGCAGAGTCATTGACACAACTATGACAGTCTTCGACTATAACATCTCCTCTGCAAAGTGCAATAAGGTTAACTTTGTTGGGGTTTTGTCCCAGAGAGGAACTGTACGTAAAACTCATTAGACCTTCCACAGTGGTGAGCTTGAGAGTGAGAGTGAGAGTGAGAGTGAGAGTGCCCTGAAGCTCTAATTTTGCTTACAGTGGGCCGGAGTAATGAGAGTGAGGGTGAGTGAGGGTTAGAGTTGAGGGTGAGGAGAGGATCCGGCTGAGAGTGAGAGTGTGTGAGTTTTTTATCAAAGTGGGCCCCACCGAAATCGAAAAGACGAAAAAGGGCAGAGAGAAGAATTAAAACCCTTCAGCACAGTCCGGAATTTTCGTTATTGGCAGGGGCATTTTTGTACTTGCGGAGGGAGAGAAAACAGTGGCCGACAAGCTACTGTTCACCAGCAGAAGCACCGAAATCGAAAAGACGAAAAAGGGCTTTTGAAAAATTCAAAAAGCTGAGGCACGGTCCGAAATTTTCATTATTGGCAGGGGCATATTGGTACTTCGGAGGGAGGGAATAAAGTGGCCGACACGCCACTGTTCACCGCAGGTGGTGCCTCCCACTCGCCCACACGCGCGCCTGCTTCACACCGTCGGCCCAGATCACTTGCCCGTTGCATATCAACGGTCCTCTTTTTAAGCCCGGTTTCAATTAAAAAAAAAAAAGAAGGCAGCAACACGTGGCAGCGTCTGGAGGCTCAGATGAGTGTATCCGTTGGAGATCAACGGCTAGAATTAATTGACCGTTATAATGTAATTAAAAATACAAAACAAATTCGAAAAAATATTTAAAAATTCTGAAAAATTTATAACGGCTATTTCATCATTTTTCCTATAAATTGAGCATTCATACTTCATTTTTTCACATATCTATCTATCCAATTCATTCATTTTATCAATCTATTCAAATCACCTCACTTTTCCTAGAAAATTCTTTTTTTCCAATCATGGAAAATGCAAAGAAAAAGAATTGGTCCATTGAAGAAGAGGTAGCGCTTGTTGAAGCTTGGATGGAAAATTCGGAAGATTGTGAAATCGGATCCAATCAAAGAAACATGGAATTTTGGAATAAAGTGTACGATCAATTTATTCGGAAATCTCCTCTCGCCGTGAGGAATGGGCGACAAATTGGGGCGGTCATGGCTCACTTCAAGAAAATAGGGCAAGCCACCTCGAAATATCATAAATGTATCTTGGCGGCCGAACGATCACGCACTAGCGGGCAAAATCAAATTGATACGGTGAGTTTTGCTAATTAAACTCAAATATTTTTGTTAATTAAATTCACATATTTATGTTTGATTAATATGTGTGTACTCTATTTTAAATTGTGTATACTTTATTTTTGCTAGTTAAACTCAAATATTTTTGTTAATTAAATTCACATATTTATGTTTGAT
>QANW01004475.1:640641-655712 GCA_003254865.1 Dryas drummondii | reverse complement strand
GCAAGTGCTGCTAACGAGGCCAATCAGGGCACGTCAAGCTCGGGAGGGTACTTCCCCAACACTGACTTTTCACAATATGACTGACGTGTCATTGTTTTTCCAACTATTTCTGTCGTGTACTTTATGTATGCATTTTATTATGAATTAAAATAAAATACCCTATTATTAAATATGTCACAGATTCCTTTACTTTTCCAAGATGATAAGATAGCTTGTTATGACTGATGATAAGATTTTGATTCGTTTAACTTTCCAAGATGATAAGATTCTGATTCGTTTAACTTTCCAAGATGATGAGATTGCCTATTATCACTGATGATAAGATTCTAATTCGTTTAACTTTCCAAGATGATAAGATTCTGATTCGTTTAATTTTCCAAGATGATAAGATTTTGATTCGTTTACACTATCACACCTAGTCTATAAATTTCACCATGTCGTGCCTTCACCAATTCACCCTGCTTAGTAATTGCAGAAAATTCGTTTACACTTTGCTTCAGGATGTCTACCCCCCACAATTATGATTCAGATGAAGAGATGTTTCAGGCACAACTAGACATGTACGATGACCAGCTCGCAAATATCACGGCGTGTGCCATGGCTGCTTACCGACGACATACACAACGAAGTGAAAGAAGGCCAATACATGGAGGCACATCCCAACCACGACGATATATCCCTCGAGACCGACAACTAGGCCATGGTCTTATTATGAGCAACTATTTCGACCCTGGAGCAAGATATACTGAAGAGATGTTCCGACGACGCTATCGGATGAAGAAATCACTATTCTTAAAGATGATGCAAGATGTGTGCAACAAAGATGTCTACTTCCAACAAAGACAAGACGCTACTGGAAGATGGGGCTGTACGCCAGAGTAAAAGCTAACTTCGGTCATGAGAATGCTCTCCGCTGGGTACTCGGCTGATGCCCCAGACGAGGGCTTCCAAATTGCCCAAACCACAGTGCTGGAGTCATTCAAGAAGTTCATAAGAGTTATTCCGGAGGTGTACGGAGCGGAATACCTCTGCACACCAACAGTGGCTGATCTCCAACGGCTATTGCGTAAGGCTAAAAAAAGAGGATTCCCAGGTATGCTAGGGAGTCTGGATTGCATGCATTGGGAATGGAAAAATTGCCCAATAGGACAACAAGGGGCATATCAAGGCCATTATCACACCCCAACTGTGATATTAGAGGCCGTTGCCGGGTACGACACGTGGATTTGGCATGCCAATTTTGGTTTTCCAGGGAGCAACAATGACATCAACGTATTGGATGGCTCACACATTTTTGATGATGAGGAGCATATGCGAAATCATCAGATCAGGTATAAGGTTAATGGCAATGACTACACAATGGGGTATTATCTAGTGGATCGGATCTATCCCAAATGGGCCACGCTTATACAAACAATAACGAATCCGGTAGGAGAGGCAAGTCAGCTATTTGCAAGATATCAAGAGTCCTACCGGAAAGATGTCGAGAGGGCGTTCGGGATTCTGAGGGCTAGATGGGAGATTCTAAAAAAGCCCGCCAGAGGATGGAAAGCCAATGATCTGGGCTATATTATGAAGACATGCATAATTTTGCACAACATGATCATTGAGGACGAGCGTCCAGAGAACGAGGACGATGAATCGGACGATGACATTGACCACGTTCAGGAAAGAATCTCCCGGGCTGTGGCACGGTATGACACTGAACCATATGATGGAGGCCAAAGTTATCAGCCAATTCTTTTAGAGCAACGGCTTTCTCGGGTTAGGTTGATACGGTCAACAACACTCCACCGGCAACTGAAGAATGATTTGGTCCAGCACCTTTGGACGCGAGAAGGAAGTCGTGGCCAAGCACGACGCCGACGCCGGCGATGAACGCCGAAATGTTGAAGATGTCTCCAATACCATTGTGTGTTTGTTTGTGTTTGTGTTTGTGTTTGTGTTTGTGGCTGTCGTTTTGTGTTTGTTTGTGTTTGTTTGTGATTGTTTTTTGTTTTATTTGTTTATGTTTATTTATGTTTGTCTTAAATTTTCTTGTTTTATGTTGGTGAAATGAAATAAAGGTATTGGTGGAGACAAAATATAGAATTTATATTTTAGGTAAAAAAATTATAAATTCAAATATAGTCAATATTGACCTTATATTAAAGATCTCTTTAAAATAAAACTAATGGTATAATTTTTATAAATATTTAAACTATAAATTATAACTTAACTATAACTTAATCTAACTTAGGCTTAATTTAATTATATATAATTACATTACTCTCAGCTCTTACTCTCAGCACCACTATAGCTTCAGCACATATCACTCTCACTCTCAGGACAAAAAATCACTTTTCAGGCCAAAAAATCACTTTTCAGGCTATGTCTTACTCTCACTCTTACTCTCACCACTGTAGATGGCCTTACTGATTTGGGTTTGGGAAGAGAGGAAGGATAGGATGCTGTTGAGGTTTGCCTTGTAAGTGATGTTCACTACTAGAAAATAGCTTATTTACCACATTAATTCTACCATTGTCCAAAAAAGTCCATGGTAAAAAGTATATATCTACCACGGTCAATATAAGCCAGTTATAAATAAGAGGCTATGCCATGTTAAACTTGTTTTCATGGTTGTGAGCAATATTGATGAGTATGAACATCCCCAAGAAAGTTAGATATAAATATGCACAATATGTATTTCAGACTTTAGAGTAATGGCAATTTTTTTGTCCATTGTGGGGGACTATCTTATCTGTTGTGACCTGTCCACCAAAGATAGTTCCATTCCTCCTGGGTACTGTTTCACGTGCTACAACCTTCCAACCTTCCTAAATTATTGATTGATCACATCATTCAACAGTTTTTTGCACTTTTAATTTCTTGGAAGCTTTAAGTCTGTACTTTAAGTTGTTTTTCTTTCAAATTTTGTAGTCACAACGATGTGGTACAAGTCTGCAAATAAGTAGGAATGATGGAAAAACAACTTGTAAAGCCACTTCCCAGGTAATTTCACATCACGGTAGTTTAATGGTACTTAATTATATATGGTTTTATACCTCAATTATATTGTTCATATATTGAGTTTTTTTTTTCTTGTTGGTATGTAGCTGCAACCTTATGCTTTAAGAGGGTCTAAATGCAAGCTACTACATTGGTTACGAATTGGAAAAGTTGTTGCAGAAGGAGACATAGAATCTACAAATCCTGAAGCTATGGTTCATCATATGGTGCTTGGTCCTAATTGTTGGAAAGTTTGGGTAAGGAAAGTGAAAGTGGAGGGTGTCTCTTTATACCGTGCTACGAGTGAATTTCATATTCTTGAAGATGCTATATATAGCGAGTACGATTGTGTGGCCATCAAACTACATTAGTGTTGAAGAACCTTAGTTATTAGTTAGACTATATTTGTTTGTCAACCACTTGGCTTTTATATTATCTAAGACTTATTTGGTTTATGTCAAGTCATATATATGAGACTAGTTTAATTAATTGGTAGCTTTAATTGTAATGACTTATATTGATTATGATATTATCATTTCTTATGTTATAATGAATATGTAATTTTGATTCAATATTTATATATTTATTTTGCCTTTATATAGTCTATTTTGAAAAATAAAATTGCTAAAACATTATTTAATATATATTTTTTTTTATGCTTATTTGACTTTCTTCACGGGCATTGACCGTAGTTGATAAGGTAATCTACAACGGGCATTAACTATGGTATATATGATAATCTACCATATGTAGTGTCCGTGGTCGTATATGATAATTTACCACGTGTAGTGTCCGTGGTCGTATATGATAATCTACCATGTGCATTGTCTGTGGTCAATGTTACGTTCAACCATGGACATTGCCCGTGGTAGATGATCGCGCTAATCTACCACATCCCAATACATAATGGGTGACCCGTCCGTAGTTAATTTAAATCCACCACAGACATTGCCTGTGGTAGATGAGCTGTTTTTTTAGTAGTGTTATAACATTGGTGTAGTTGCCACTGGTTGAGCAGGAGTGGACTAAAAAGTCTGGCTTGGAAATGGTGGGAGTACTAAAAGAGTGCATGAAAATTATGATGAGTACCGGAAAGAAGGAAAGCACTTTCCAAGAAGTCTTAAGTCTCACTATTGCCATTGTTGATTGTCCCTCCGGGATCTGTGAAGTCCAAGATTTTAACTAATCTTGGAACCCATTAATATGATATTATTATCTTAATTCTAGATTAGTTTTTGTTCCAATCAAGCTTATGGACACCATGATGTTGAAAAACGAAAAGTATGTGCTGATGAAAAGGTCAACATGCTTTTCACTGGAAGAAATTAAAATGCATACTTTTATGCCTTGGAAGCAGGGCCGGCCTTGACTTTTGGAAGGCCATGGGCGAAATTTAAATTGGGCCTTTAATAAAAATTTTTGCAAAATAATTCACAATTGATAAGAAATCAATTAAGAAATTTTCGATCACATCAAAAAATCAATTAAGAAATTTTCGATTGAACGTCAAGAAAATAATTGAAAAAAAAAATAATTTATAAGAATATAAGAGAAAAATTAAAAGAGAAAAACACACATTCAAACATTAATTACCTTATTGCCTTAATGAGACCTCTCTAATTTCTTTCAGATTGAAAGAGCCTATGGAGAGCAAAAAAAAAAAACAAAACAATTTTCCACAAGACTATTTGGAGAGGAAGAGATCCTTCTTTGCCAATTCAAAGCAAACATGTTATTTGAATCCAACTTTTCAGAAAGAAGACATGTACTTTTTATGAAAAAAAAAAAGGTGTAAACCCAAGGGCAAAAAGGATCCACTGCCATGCAGATGAGGATGTTGGCTTGCTTCTCTTGTGATTCACGTGAGAAGCCAAAGAAAAATGAAGCAAGTTGGCCAAACACAAATTAAGAAAATAAAAAGATGGTTTTCAACTAATAATCAAAGAAAAATAGGTTACATAATCCAAACTTTATATCTTAGAAGAATCTAGTTTTTTTTTTTTTTTGTACAAAGGGGGGCCTAAGCCTAAAAAAAGAAACTAGATAACTAACACAATAAGTAGAATGTCCTAATTACAACGAAAACATTATAAATAGACCCAACAACTATTTTTTTTAATATATATATATATTACAGGCCCCTTCTGTTGAGGTATACCTCAACTTATTTATGTTGAGGTATACCCTGTTGGGGCCCACACGAGTCGTTTTGTGTCGATCCGAACCGTTCAATTTTTACATCTCCATAGATAGATCATCCTTGCAAAAAATTAGGCAAATCGGAAATCATTTGCCTATCTAACTTTGATAAAACAAATGGACGGTTTTATCGAAAATATTTGGTTCGTCCATTTATTTGATCAAAGTTAGATAGACAAATGATTTCTGATTTGGCTAATTTTTTGCAAGGAAGATCTATCTATGAAGATGTAAAAATTGAACGGTTCGGATCGACACAAAACGACTCGTGTGGGCCCTAACAGGGTATACCTCAACATAAATAAGTTGAGGTATACCTCAAGAGAAGGAACTTGATATATATTAATATATACATAATATAAAAATTTGTGAGCCCCCCCTTCTAGGCGGTCGCACTCGGTGCCCCCTTCAGGGCCGGCACTGCTTGGAAGTTATTGATCAGTCAGTGTTTGCCTCTTGGCCTTTGTCCAAGGGGCATGGTAAGTAGGCCAGCAAGGATTAGCTTAACCCAAATGTTCAGAGCATCCTACTTAGGATGCTATAATATTAAAAATAAATGTTTCATGCACTTTTTCAAGAACAACTTGAAGCTAAAAGACACCAAGCTTATAACTTGTGCAAAGATTGAACCAAAAAAGCCTAATTAAATATTTTACAATATGGTTCTTACTCAGCCACTATCGAGGACATGGTTCAGTAATATTTGAATAGTCATTTCCTGACACGTAGCTTTTGGATCTATCCGACTCTGTCTGCTGCTCCAATATGCTTGATTTAGTGTTGCTATACAAATAAAACGCAGGTCGTGTGGGTACTGAGAGTGTGAGAGAATGACTATTAAGCATGGAAACAACTGAGGCCATGCTTGGTCTGTCTGCTGCATTTTCTTGAACACATAGTAAACCAATGTGGATGCATCTTGTCGTTTCAATTCCTGAACCTGTAGTCAACATGGGATCTGCAATATGTGAGAGTGTACCCTCCCTCCAATTTCTCCATACCTATAAAAATTTGTACATACATGTTAAAAACAAATTATCATCTCCTTTTCCCTTTTACTCTTTCTTTTGGCAGCAAAATGGGAATGTACCAACTACTAACTTCATTGTATTCATACTCACATAGCTTAAAAGGTCCTCTTCATTCTCACCATTCTGGAAAGTGTTATTCTTTTTACCACTTACGATCTCAAGAACTATCACGCCAAAACTGAAGACATCCGATCTCACAGAAAAGCGTCCATGAATTGCATACTCAGGAGCCATATATCCACTACATGATCATATGCAAATTAAATATGCAATGCAATTTCGTTGTTGTATGAAACATCTTGAATTCTATTGCAAGGCACAAACACGAAAATGTAGTTAATTTAGATTGCCGTACGTGATTTTGATACTTACTAGGTACCCACAATTATCTTTGTATCTCCTTGAGTTTGATCCATAGCAAATAACCTTGCCATGCCAAAATCTGCAATTTTGGGGTTCATATCTTCGTCTAACAGAATGTTACTAACTTTAAGATCACGGTGAATAATTCGAAGTCGGGAATCTTCATGAAGGTAAAGAAGCCCTCGAGCAATGCCTCCTATGATTTTGTAGCATGTTTCCCAGTCTAGAAGTCTATGATTGATTGGATCTAAATATAATTCTGTTAGAATAAAATAGGACTGTGGAACATGAAATCTATAAGAAACCATATACTAAGAATTATACCAAAGAAGTAGAGCAAACATACCAAAAATGAAGTAGTTAAGACTTGTGTTAGGCATGTATTCGTAAATGAGAAGTCTTTCCTTTGCTTTCAAGCAAAAACCTAAGAGCTTTACTAAATTCCTATGTTGAAGTTGAGCAAGTAACATGACTTCATTTTTGAATTCACGATCACCCTGTTCAGAATTCTTGGAGAGCCTTTTCACAGCTATATCTTGTCCACTAAATAGCCTACCCTGAAAGTTTATAAGAAAGAAAAATTAAAGGAATCAATTTTTTGCTAAATCTTTTGCGTATGACAAAGTTTTGTAATTACCTTGTAAACAACTCCAAATGCACCTTGTCCAAGCTTATTTGCATCAGAGAAGTCATCCGTTGCAGATCTTATAGTGTCAAAGTCATATTGCAACGAGTTCACCAACCTAATTTCATCCGAATTATCATCTGAAAAGAGACAACATAGTTAACACATGTTCGAAAACATCTTTCTAATGTTATAAATGCATTCTACAAATCCAAGTTGAATTTACTTTCAAGTGGTAGATTGACCCTTCGCTTCCTCACTCTTAAGAAAATGCATATGCCGATGAAAAGCATAAGGACACAAGCAATTACAACAACCACAATGATGATGATAGTTTTTGATGTATTTTTCTTTCCTGCAAAAAGTAAGAAGGGTGTTTTTATTGAGGGTCAACAAAAGAAAGCAAGACAAAGAAAGTAAATTGTAATGCATCATACCGATTAAATTTAAGCATATGTAGGGGGTACCATACCTTTTATATGTGGAAGGTTTACTATCGAATCGGCTGTAGACTCATAGAACAGAGTGGCCTCATACCTCAAAGTACAACTGGGTTTAAGAACTCTGCCTCCTTGCCTTCCACCACAACATTTTGAAATATCTGAGATAGAGTCTTTAAGACAATTGCTGCAATTTTTTTCGTCCATATCTGGAGTGCACTGGACAAGTCCATATATTGCTTGATTTGTTGCACTTCCTTTTCCTTGAAAATATACATGTCCTGCTGCAAATTTCTTTAGAGAATCCCCTGCTGCAGCTTTCTCACTTAAGGTCTCCAGAAAGATGTTAAGAACCAGCTCGAACTGTTCTATGTCAATTGTGTTAGTCGGGCTGGGCACATACTTAACAGGCTCATCTTCCTCAACACCAAATATCAAGTTGCTGGAGTATCGGACCATACAAGGCTCGGCCCATATAATTGCTTCCTTCTGACTAGAACAGTTCTGCAACAGAATGTGACTGGACTGATTGACACAAGTGTGGCAATCCTTCAGTGCAAGGTCTCCTCTGCATAGTGCAATCGCATTCACTTTGTCGGAGTCTTGTCCCAGCGAAGAATTGTAAAACCCGGAATTGATTTGGGTGTTGGAAGAGAAGGAAGAGAGGAGGGTGTTGAGGTTTTGTTTGTAAGTGCTGCCGTCAGTGTAGGTGCCAGTATTGGAACATCTCCAGCAGAAGTCTGCTGTGAAAGTGCATACACCGTCGTCCACTTGGGCTGTGGAGGGTGCAGAAATGTCCAAGATAAGAGGAAGAATGAAGAGAATGAGCAAGCTTGAGGAACCCATTTTTGTTTCTCAAGTCCAAAGCACTATTTCATTAAAACTAGTAACAAACTAACAACTTGTGATCAATTTCTAGCTTTAATAGACTATACTATTTCATTGTACTAACTTGTATAGCTTTAATCATCCACCTACTCAAGAGTGGAAACGCTAAGAAAAAATAAAGAGATCACACCTTGAGTTTAGCTATCTCCATTTATTGCCCCAGATGGTTGAGCGCGGACGTACCACTAAGTTTGTTTTTGCGTTTTGTACAATATTGACCAACCCCGGTCAAATAGCATATCCTAATTTTCATATCAATTTTTGAAATTAAGTATTCACCATAGTTAGTAAATTCATGTATAATACGCGTATATCGTACGTATCTTTGAAAAAAACTTGTTTTTTTCATATTTTTCAAAAGATAAAGAAAAAACGTGTATTTTTCTATCCAAACATATATAATACACATAGAGTTAAATATATTTTTGGTCCACAAACTTTGAGGTGTGTCTCAATTTGGTTCACTAATTTTAAAACGTGACAAAAATGTCCACGAATTATCTAATTTGTCTCAATTGAGGAAAACCGTTAGCTTCCATCCACAATGCTAACGGAATGTTTTCTCTCTCCTCTCTCCTACGCGTCTCTCTGCTCTCTCACTCACGCCCTCAGATGGACCGGCGATTTTGCCTCCATCCAGCCATCGACGTTGACAAAACCGGTCCCGTTCTCTCCCTCTTCCTCTCCTCTTTCTCCTTCAGTGCTCTGATGCTCGAAATCCAACCAATAGAAAAACCCAGCCTCGTTCTCTCCCTCTTCCTCTTATCTTTCTCCCCCAATGCTCTGCTCAGCCCGAAACCCAGCCAAGAGAAAACCCCAGACCCGAGTCTGATTGTCAACTTAGGCCGAGATCAGTACAGACACCTCAAAAAAACTGGAAATCACAAAACAATACAAAATCAACGTCTCCAACACCACCACTTGCAGCGGTGGCCGTGAGACCCAAACTGATTTTTCAAGAATTCTCAATAATTGGCCAAAACCACTTTAACATAACTGAACAACACAAAGAGGGGAATCAATTCCATACTTGGGTCGACGAAAAAGGTCGCCGGAAAAGCCAGAAACGGCGACGGAGCCGCCGCAGCTTCTTGGCGTCGATTCGCAGGCTTTGGTGGTCTGATGGGGAACTGAGGCCACCGTCGTGCTCAGAGTGACGAGAGGAAGCCTTTGAGGGTGGTGGGAGGTTGCGACACCGCCGGAATCACAAAGTCACTGTCGGAGTTGACTATCGGAGCACGAGGGTGGCTGTGAGACCCAAACTGATTTTTCAAAAATCTCAACAATTGGCCAAAACCACTTTAACAGAACTGAAGAACACAAAGAGGGGAATCAATTCCATACCTGGGTCGATGAAAAAGGTCGCCGGAAAAGCCAGAAACGGCGACGAAGCCGCCACGGCTTCTTGGCGTCGATTCGCAGGCTCTAGTGGTCTGATAAGGAAACTGAGGCCACCCTCGTGCTCACAGTGACAAGAGGAAGCCTTTGAGGGTGGTGGGAGGTTGCGACACCGCCGGAATCACGAAGTCACCGCCGGAGTTGACTATCGCACTCGAGGGTGGGTTTTTTCTTGGCTAGGTTTCGGGCTGATCGGAGCATTAGGGGAGAAAGAGAAGAGGAAGAGGGAGAGAATGGGACCGGTTTCGTCACCATTGATGGTCGGACAACAGCGAAATCGCCGGTCAACCCGTCGGTGTGAGTGACAGAGATAAGAGAATAGAGAGACTAAGAGACATGCGGGAGAGAAGAGAGAAAAAACATTCCGTTAGTTTTGTAGATGGAAACTAACGTTTTGACAGATCGGATAATTCATGGGTATTTTTGTCAAGTTTTAAAATTAGTGGACTATATTGATAGACACCCCAAAATTCATGGATCAAAAATGTATTTAACCCATACACATACTATTCCTGTATTATCACATATTTTTCACATAATATTCGCATTATAAAAAAAATAAAAAAAACTTCAAATTTAAAAAATAAAAAATAAAAAATATATATTATATCCAAATTTTTCACTGTACTTTTAGAACAAATATTTCGAATAATACACATACATATTTTATACACATTTTTTCCATCCCGTATATTACTAACTATAAACTCTGGTATTCACTTTCGGAAAGGGACTTACACGGGGAGAGAAAATGAAATAGTTTATGGATGGGTTGGTTAGACCAATAAAATGGAGTATCAGGCTGCATTTATATGCATGATTACTACTCCTACAAAATTATATTTCCTTTGTCAATGATTCAATCTTATATCTTAAGGAAGTTAGTTCTTTCAATATTTCCTGTTTAAGAAGACAGTTGTCGCATTTAAATTTAACAGATAATTATTATAAAGTCTATTTTGGACTCTTAATGATAATTAATAAATCTACCCATTTTTCTCATATTCTAAAAAAATCCACTTAATTAGTTTTAAACCCATCTTTTAAAAAAAAAAAGTTTTTTTTTTTTTTTTAATAAGTCCATTTGGACAAAAGTAGTTTTTAAAAAACCCAAATGTGGAATCCCAAGTCCATTTAGGAGTGATTCTTGCTAATTCTATGGCATCAGAAAGGAGGCATGGCAACAACATTTTAGGCGTGATTCTTGCTAAATGTATTTGAATACCTGATAAAGAGGCATGACATATTCCGTAAATATAAAAAATAAAAAAAACACACCCAAACTATTATCTGACATCAGAAAAAGACAAAAAAACTTAGATTACCTAATGGGCCTATTTTAAAATGGGGTATTAAAAATGAGGATATATCTAAAGAACTCATAATTAAATTAGTAATATGTCACATATAGTTTAAGGATCCTAAAAAACATTATCATGTTTGTTATTATATAATATTACACTCCAAACTTGTCCAAATTTGGGTTAGGAATCGATTGAACCCACCTTACCAAATTTAAATCCGGCCGGCCCCTTGTAATAGCTTAATTAATTAGATGCAGACTGCAAAGTAGGTTTACATGCAACATCAACAATGTTTTAACAATAGTTGATGTTTATCCCATTAATAGAAAAAGAAAAAAAAAATAACAGTAGTTGAAGTTTATAAAATATTAATGCTCTTAAAAGAAAATAGAGTGAAAATTAATAGTAGAGTAAAGATTCTAACGACTATAAAACAAAGCTTAAGGGTATTCTTGAATTTTAGCATAGAAATAGATTCACTACTAAAAAATTAAGAATAAATAACTGCCCAAGGCTGTTTCCTAAAGGAGCACATTTTTGCGGTGGGTCTACACCCTTTGAGCAGGATCATACCACGAATCATCTGAGTATGAGGTTTGTTATAGTTTCCAATAGTATTATGTGACTGCAAAGCTAAACGGTGCACCATTTAGAGTGACAACTTTGATATTGCTTAATAATATTTTATTACAAAGTCATCACAAGAACCAATCAGATGTGAACTCCCACATTTGAGCTGTAACTAATTTTTCATATATTACATATAAAAAATGAACCAATCATATATGCGGTAACCCTGGTCTTAATTAGTCACTAAATAAGAAGAAGGAAGAAGATATAGAATAGTGTCGATCTGCAGCAGACATTTGGGTTTTGGCAGTGGTTGGAATTTGGTGAGTTATCAATGCCAACCACAACACAAACAACAAGTAAACCCTTCAACATGAGCTTGACGCACAAATTTGTTATCCTACTTAGGCAGAATATTCTTTCTACATGTGGATCAAGCTGTTGCTGCCACGTGTTATTGATCTGACCTGAAAGGGGTACATCATACCCATGCACCCTTCTAACAGGGTCCACAGGGGCCAAATCCATGAGCTGGCAAGTTCAGCCATCTTCTGTGCTACCCATAGGCTTACCTGGTGGGGGAGGGAGCGCAGCAGGAGTCCCCTGGGGCTGACCATAGAGGATCCCAGCCCGAAGAGTCGGGTCTGATCCTGACACTTCTGGTCTTATTTTTTTGTTCTATAATCACATACATTATACATACAAACAGGGTGTGAATAGCTGTCTCTATATTTAACTTAATTTCATTGGAAAAAAAAGACAGAAAAAGAAATTAGAAAGCAATAGAACACAGGGACACAAAAATGGCAACAAGTCTTATACACCTTCCTACAATATAGTAATCTCAATCGTTGATTGAAATTATTGTACACAGGTGCAGAAGTCCAAAAGGCACGTTTATCTGACTTGTGCAGAAGTCCTACATATTATTAACGAGGAAAGAGTTGAGTAATTGAAGCCTCATTTCTTGACACATACCCAGAACTTTTGGATTTATCTGACTCTGTCTGCTCCGAGTACATGCCTGATCTAATCGGAGTTTGCATAGACAATGGAGGTCCTGAGGGTACTGAGAGTGTGACAGAGTGGCTATTCAGCATAGCAACAACTGAAGCCATGGTTGGTCTATTAGACACATTTTCTTGGACACATAGTAAACCAATGTGGATGCATCTCATCGTTTCACTTCTTGAACCTGTTCCCAACTCCAACATGGGATCTATGATGTTTGAAATTGTAGCCTCCCTCCAATTTCTCCAGGCCTATAATTAAATTAAAGTTTATAATTAACTATATCAAATTAAAAAAGAAATTACACTATGTACTAACTTATATTCTTACTTACATAGCTTAGAAGATCCTCTTCATTCTCACCATACTGGAAACTATTAATCCTTTGGCCACTCATGATCTCAAGAACTAGCACACCGAAACTGTAAACATCAGATTTGACTGAAAAGTTGCCATAATTGCATACTCTGAAGCCATATATCCACTGTGTGTATAATTATATTCATCAAATTAAATATTTAATTTAGCTTCATGTTGTTCTTTGTTATACATATGAAACTTCTTGATTAATTGAAATCTAATGAAAGCCACAAACAAAAATGTAATTATTTAGCTTGTCATGTTTTGACATAAACTTACTAGGTCCCTGCAATTGTGCGTGTATCTCCTTGAGTTTCATTCACAAGAAACAATCTTGCCATGCCAAAATCCGCAATTTTAGGGTTCATATCTTCATCTAATAAAATGTTGTTGGGTTTAAGATCACGGTGAATAATTCGAAGTCGAGAATCTTCATGAAGGTAAAGAAGTCCTCGAGCAATGCCTCTTATAATTTTGTAGCGTGTCTCCCAACCCAAAATTGCACGCTTGAGTGGATCTAGATATAGTACCATTAGTGTAAAATATGATTTTCTTTGTTACTCTTACTTATGTTGATCATATGATTTTGTAACATAAAATATATATAAAGGAAAAAGTAGAGCAACCATACCAATCAGGAAGTGATCAAGACTTGTGTTAGGAAGGTATTCGTAAATGAGGAGTCTTTCCAGTGCTTCTGAACAAAAACCAAGGAGTCTTACTAAATTCCTGTGTTGAAGCTGGGCAACTAACATAACCTCATTCTTAAATTCGCGATCACCTTGTTGAGAATTTAAAAAAAGCCTTTTTACGGCTATATTTTGTCCGTTAAATAGCTTACCCTGGAAGTATATATGAAAAGAATAATAATAAGGAAAAACAATTTGTGTGTAACCTTCTTATTGTGAAAGTGTTCTGTTTTGTAATTACCTTGTAAACAGCTCCAAATCCACCTTGACCAAGCTTATTTGCATCAGAGAAGTCATCGGTTGCAGATCTTACAGTGTCAAAGTCGTATTGCAGTGATTCCGCCAGACTCATTTCATCCGAAGTATCATCTGAAAAGAGATTCATTAGCAAATGTTTGAAAACATGTGCGCAATCCACTATAAACAGGACATTCAAATATTATTTTTATTTTTTTTCTTAAATTGAATCATCAAAAATAGAATTTAACGTACTTACTTTCAAGTTTTACCCTTTGCTTCTTCACTCTCAAGATCATGCATATGCTAACGATAAGTATAATAACAACTGCGACTGGAACAACAATGCTTATGATAGTTTTTGTTGTGTTACTCTTCTTCCCTGCAGTAATAGAAGCTTGTTTTTATCAGTAATAAATGACTTTTAAAAAGAATTAGGTTTAGGGTTTTCAATATGATTTCTGCTTAATTGAATAAGACCACAAAATGTGGTTTATATACATGGGCCTATAACTAAAATACAAGAATTAATAAATCACCTAATTAATTCTAATAATTACACAATAATCACACGTGTTGACTCACACCAACACTCCCCCTCAAGTTGGTGCATATATATCGCACATGCCCAACTTGTCTAGTGAGTCCAAAAACACCCGATTTGCCACAGCCTTGGTCAACACATCTGCAAGCTGATCTTCGGACTTCACAAATGGAAAGTTAATAATCTTCGCTTCAAGTTTCTCTTTGATGAAGTGTCGATCAATCTCAATGTGTTTTGTTCTATCATGCTGAACAGGATTATGTGCTATATCAATAGCAGATTTGTTATCACAAAACAAGTCCATAGGTTTGGTAGGTGGACATCCTAAATCAGTCAATAAATGTCTCAACCACAAAAGTTCGACTACTCCAAGTGCCATACCTCTGTATTCAGCCTCTGCACTCGACCTAGATACAACTGATTG
>QANW01004475.1:538527-631234 GCA_003254865.1 Dryas drummondii | reverse complement strand
TGTTCGTATGATTAATCGTCTGGGCATAACGACAAGTCACACAAGGCCTAACACCATGCTGTTTGGGCCTAGACCCAAATACTAAGCCCTTCCTAGGCTCCTGGGCTCCTAGCCCCTGACCTCTTAGGCTCCGGCCTCATAGGCTCCGGCCCCCTGGGCTCCGGCCTCCTAGGCTCCGGCCCCATAGGCTCCGGCCTTCTAAGCTCCAGCCTCCTAGGCCCCGACCTGTGTCAACTCACTCGGATCCTCGAGACCGGTGACACGTGGCGCTCCTACAGTGCAAGTCACCACAAAGGATACGTGTCGTCACCGGATTAGTTGATACTCTTCCAAAGGTACTATAAAAGAGGTACCTTCTTGTCACAAAAGGACAACTGAAATCATCATTATACTATTCACTCACTCTGCTCTCAGATCTCTCTGAACACTGACTTGAGCGTCGGAGGAGCTTTGGCTGGCACCACACCGGTGCCCTTCCCGCTCACTTTTGTGTACTTGCGCAGGGTGCTTTGGATACCATCCTCTCTCATTATTCACCAGTCGGACCCAGCTATCCGTTCCTGCTCCACTTCGACGTGTCATCCACTCAGTGGTGGGTCAACGTGCCTACGTGGTTCGACTCGACGTTGACTGCTCTACCATTTTTGGGCATCAACATATATATACATATAAAATGGACAGTTCAGATTTTGAAATTACATTGTACGGTGAATCCAACAGAGTAGTTAACTTTGTATTAATATGCTAACTACTTAGTTTTAAAGTATTTTTGTATATATATATATTCATGAAAATACTAAATTACTCATACTTCTATTAAGTTCATTGACGAAATTAGAATTTGGTACATATTAGATACAAAATCAAAATTTTGATATATAATTTAGACAAATTAAAATTCAAGTAGCAAATTAAGATACAGTCAAAAGTTCAGATACCAA
This sequence comes from Dryas drummondii, assembly GCA_003254865.1. Lineage (NCBI taxonomy): Eukaryota > Viridiplantae > Streptophyta > Magnoliopsida > Rosales > Rosaceae > Dryas > Dryas drummondii. The sequence goes on along the minus strand of QANW01004475.1, from coordinate 630,293 downwards.
ATTTGAAAAAAAAAAAAAAAAAAAAAAAAAAAAAAAAAAAAAAAAAAAAAAAAAAAAAACCCAATTAGAAAACATAGACCCGTCTCTGCGCATATGAGTTTTGGATTTTATTGAATCCTATCCTTGGACTTGGTACTAGATATTTTCTTGAATCCTATCCTTGGACTTTTTGTATTGGCATGCACCTCTCAAACTTTTTACATTATATGAGTTTTTGGCAGCTATTGGAATTTGAGCACCGCAAAGTATTCTAAATTTGTGTCTCAAATAAATTTTAAATGATGTGATAGTATTTTTTAAATTTTCTACATACATAAACTAGCTCACTCTTATTTGACAACAAACCATACACTTACACGTCTAATGTCACATATTATGTATAATCCAATTCAAATTGGATCCCTAGCATTATTTGTGATCTTATATATAGCAGGGTTTATTAAGATTATAATCTTATGCAAGGATGGACAAGGTGAAAATTAAAAGCTATAACAATTAACAATAACAAATTAAGACGAGTAACAAGTTGCTTAATCAATTCCACATATTCAGCTAGCTATACCAGAACAAACATGTATATATATATATATATATGTGTATATGTATGTGTGTGTACGTGTGTGTGTGTGTTAATATATATAGGCTATAGCTATAGTTAGCTAGGGAGCCAGTAAAAATTAAGGGAACGGCTCGACCAGTGGCCAAGATGGTTTGCAATTGCAATCAGCGTGATACATGTACAGAACCCCCTTAAGCATCGCATGCAATCATCACCAGTAATATCAGGAGTCCATTGAGCAAGCCCATATATTTTTTGTAGAATCACTGATTTTGGCTTTCCATGTTGCAAAAGTACCACTACCATTATATATAAAGCGGCCTTAGCAAAAAGCTGATCCACCACTACTAGAAACATGGATATAATGTACCCTTTTAGACATCAGTATAAACTAATGTCTAATATATGTTTTAATATCCTTTTTTTTATTATAATATTAATAATAGATCAAATACATTAGTTTATATCATTTCTTATGAGTAAAATAAGTGAAACACATATGTTAGATATATAGGTCATCATAAATTATTTTGGAACTGATATGAATTCATACATTATACATCAATTTTTTAATTTGTTTTGATATAGTAAGTCAAGTATTTCCAAGTAAATACATCGTAATTAACATGATTAGACATCAATTTTTATATTAAAATAAGAGAGACTTAAAGTTTAGTCCATTTTATGAGTCTTTCTTAGACTAAAACATGTAGTGATTTAAGGTTTTTAATCAAGTCCTTTTATTTTTATTCTTTGATGACTTTTATGTTAGGTTTTAATTCCGAAATTTTGAGCGAGATTTTTCTCTACAAAACCCACTCTACATGCTAGGAAGAGAAATACTCTTGAAATCGGAGAAGAACTTTATTATGAATTAAAATGATTTTCTTATAAATTAAAAGGACTTAATTATGAATTAAAAGAATTTTCTTATAAATTAAAAATACATTTTTTATGAATTAAAACGATTTTCTTATAAATTTTAAAACACCACGTGATATAATAGTTACGTAGTGTTATGGTCACATACAATAATTTTTGTACAAAACAAAAAAACAAAAATTAGAGAAGTTAATTTTTTTTTTTGTCGAAATCAAGGAGTAAAATTTCGTTTTCGGGGAGTATGGAAATTTTAATACTATACCATATTAATTTCGAAATATTTCGCTGAAATTTCGGCAAAATTTTCGAGCTGGGGAGGCGGAGCCAGAGGGAGAGAGGGGAGGAAGAGGCCAGCCGTCGCCGGAAGAAAGCGGCAGATCGAATAGAGTGATGATTGGGAAGGGAAGAGAGAGAAGCGAGAGAAGAGATGGAGGAAGGAGATCGGGGAAGGAAAGAAAGAGAAGGAAGAAGAGATCTGGGAGGGAGAGGGAGGAGAGATAATAGATCTAGTACTGTAACAGTGGAACTGGGAGAAAGATGAAAGGCGGCTGGAATATTGGGAAGGAAGAAGGAAGGAAAGAAAGGAGAAGGAAGGAAGGAAAGAAAGTGACGGGAAGAGGAAGGAAAAAAAGTCAAAGGGAAAAAGAGGAAAGAATTAAAAAAAGAATTAAAAAAAAAAAGAGGAAAGATTGTACTGTCACTGTGTGTAGTGTGTAGTACGGTGAAGTTGTAGACTTGTAGTTGATTAGCCTAATTTTGGGTTTTTAATTTTTTAAAACTCAATTAAAAACCCAAAATTGAAATTATCCAAAAGCCTCTCATAATTAAATGCCCGTAATTTTTAAACCGTAACTCCGATTCATGAATAGTTTGCGTATATGCGTTCGTGAGCTCAGACATTTCCAACGACACAAAAATTAAGATTAAAAAACCATTATTGAAAATAGTCAACTTTGGAGTCAAACTAAATTATAAAAAATTTAATTAAAACAAACATTTTTAAAAACAACACTATCCAATTTTTTTAGCTTAAATCTTTGTAAAAATAAATTATGAAAAAAAAAATTTATCCCTTCACCATGGGGTTTCATTCCCTTAATGTTTGGTATTCCAACTAGGAGAATTTGGGAAATTGAAATTTTAGGTAAACCGTTGTCGCTGCTGTTGTCACCGGGTCGGTTCTCTTTTAACCTAATTCGGCTCAATTTGACTATTGAAGACCATTTACAAGTCCCTTTGACTAAGCTTGCTACTTCCCGTTGCCACATTGGTGATTTATTCGTGTAATTTCATTATGTAATTATTAGAGAAAATTACAGATTTGGTCCACTTATTATATAACTAGTTCAATTTTGGTCCACGAACTTTTTTAAGTTCGGTTTTGGTCCATTTAATTTATAACAAGTTCTGTTTTGGTCCTTTCCGTTTATTTGGAGTGGACGGACGTTTATGTAAGGGGCAAAACTGCCATTTCACCATATTAGCATGTGTCAGTTGGGGGGTCAAAAGGAGTCAAAGGCTGTTGTGACTCTTGTTCGTGCAAAGTTCAAAGGTCTGATGCTTGGGTTTTCTCTCTGGCATTTTCTATTGGGATTGCTGTGGTCGATCTGATTAATCAGCTTGGGTAATCGATTTTTTGGCATTTTCTGCAATGGCTCTTGAATTTCGGACATCTGGAGATGTCCCCATCTACGGTGAGTCATGTGAGTTTTGTTTTTTAAATTTCTGGGTGTTAAATATTGATGGGTTCATGTAATTTTCTATTGTTTGGATGACTGTTTTTTTTATGGAAAATTCTTCTTCTCAAAAGTTTTGTCCTTTTGGTTTGGGTTTTGCATTCTTTTATGTGGTCCTGAATGCCTTTTTTCTTGTTTATTCCCAATGGTCTGCCACTAAAAAGACTTTTGAGTTTTTTTTTAATGGTTTTTTATGTGTTTATCTAGTTTTTTAATTGTTTTGGAACACATGGATATGCTTTGATGGACTCTGCAGACATCATTTATTGACTGTGCATGGGTTGTTGATGAACATTGAATTGTAGAGTGGTATTGATGATGTGTGCAATTAATTGAACTAGTTTTGTACTCTGATTGTGAAAGTTTGGAACACATGGGTTATGTACTCTGGTTGTAAAAACTTGGAACACATGGGAAATGTCATCATTTGGCACTTAAAATAAGTTACTTTAATAGATGCATTTTAAATAGATAAAACTGTAAAGAGGCAGCTAGCTGTTAGTGTATATGGAATTTGTATGCCTTGGTAACCATATTATTCTTGTTTCCTATTATAGTGCTATGTATAGAATTTGTAATTAGAACAACTTATGATGACATGGTGCCTAGATTTTCTCTTATTTGATATAGATTTTTTGCCGATTGTTATGGGAGTTTGAGTTGCTTATATAAGTGGGTGATGCATTAGTAGTTGGTTATCTACATCTTTTGGCACCATCAGCACAATTTTCTATAACTGTTTACACCCAGTAATGGCACCCCATCCTTTACTTCTCTTCAGTCATGTGTCTTATGATATATTAAGTTTGAACTTGTGTACTGGGCCAGCTTATGTTTTAACTTATGGGAATGACTAAGTGCAATTGTTATCTTTTTTTTTTTTTTTCTTTTCCATAATGAATATACCAACCTTTTTTTCATTTTTCCTCTCCATGTGGGTTTTGTTTTTTTAATTTATGGGTTATGTACTCTAGTTTGTAGGTGATCCTGATGGGCTGAGCTTAGAGCTCCATTATAGGGGTGAACTGAATGATGGGGTTTATTCAAGAGGTATGGTGTGTTGGTTAGATGATCTCAATGCAGATATGTTGGCACTAATAGACCTTATGAAAATAGGTTTGGACCTAGGTTATCATGTGAACCTTAAGAAGGTTGAGTCAGAAAAAATGAAGATTTATTACAGGGTTCCTAAAGTAGATGGGCCAAGTGGTGTAGTTTATATTGGGTCTGATGTTGAGGTTTTGTCACTACTTGGGGTTATATCAGCCAACAGGGTTGTTTGTTTGTATTATACAGGCCCATGTGACCTTTCTAGAGTAACTGTGAATCAGTCATCACAAGTCTCATCACAGGTTTGGTCTGCCCTGGATGGTCTAGAGTTTAATTTAAACATAAATGATATTGATGCTGATAATTTATTAAGTGAAGTGACAGGGAAAAAAATGTGTAGATGAGCACAGACAGATTGATAGAGATGCAGTGGTGGACCAAGATGTTGATATTTCTAGTGGTCACCAATATGGGGATGATATGCAAATTTTTGAAGGTGAGGATGCTAATTATGAACATCACCAAAAAGGGCATGATGGTCACCAAGATGGTGAGCATGGTGCCCAAAAAGATGATGAAGCACAAGAGTTTGAGGACAATGACTATGGGTATTCAGAGGATGATGTATATGATAAACATGTAGACCCTGAAGATGACCTTGTTGCTGCCACCAATAATGCTGGTGAGATCTCAGATGAGGGTGCCTTCTCTGATGAGCTTCAGAGCTTAAGTGAGAAATCTTATGAGAATGAAGAAGAAGGAACTACAAGAAAGAGAAAGAAGAAGCTCCCAAAGTTCAAGCAATTCAATAAAGCTACTGATTTGCAGGATCCAGTTTTGCAAATAGGGATACAGTTTCCCAATAAACAGGATGTTATTGACCTCATCAAAGAGTGGGGGATTAGACAAGGAAGGAATTTGAAGTTTGTTAAGAATGACAATATTAGAGTGAATGCCAAGTGCATGGGGAGCAAGAAATGTCCATTCATGGTGCGTGCCAATCCATTGAGCTCAAATTCTACTACTTGGGCCATAAAGAGGCTAATATTGGAGCATCATTGTAACAAGATAGGAAAGGTGAAGCAGGCAAACCCCAGAAGGATGGCAGGGAAATATTCTGACAAGCTTAGAGTTGATCCTAACTGGTCATGGTCAGGGTTCCAATCACTAGAACAGAAAAGGGCTTTTATAGCACTCAAAAAACGCTATAAAAACCCTTTTATAGCGTTATTGAAAACGCTATGTCAGCCGACGTTATAATAGACCCAAGGTCTTTTATAGCATTTTTGGAACGCTATAAAAAAAGACCTTTCTATAGCATTTTTAAAATGCTATAAAAGATATATATAATAGCGTGATCAAAATGCTATAGAAATATATACCATAGCGATTTTAAAATGCTATTATTGTCGCTTTTAATAGCATTTTAAAATTGCTACAATATGTAACAATCTTTCATAGCATTTTAGAGAAGCTATAATAATTATTACTATAGCATTTTTATAATGCTATCGTTAATTTTTTCAAATATATAATAATTATTGATTACATATTTTGGTACTAGAAATTTTTTATATATAGCATTTAGTATGAAAATTATGTGCTATCAAGTATATATGTAAATTAAAAGAAACAATTGGAACTAAAACACATCATTAAATATATTGGTCCTGAAATACAACATAAAGAAGTTATTTCAAATACCAATGTTAAGGCTGGTTGCAAAAACATAATAGTTTCATAAGTGCCATAGTTTCAAATTGGCCTTTATAAAACACTAATACGTAGGTCCTATATATAGTAACAAAAGGTACCCTAACTTGTTAATTAACTTTCTTCAAAATAAAGCCTCCAATAGCCAAAAGACTCCAAACTGCCAAAACGCAAACATCCAATTATATCCAAGTGCCTCCAAACTGCCAAAAAGAATAGTTAACAATAAGTTTCATTAGTACCCTCAATCTAAAGGTTGTAGTTCTAATACGAGAGGACTACCTCTATAATGTACCAAATAAAAACATGCATATATGTGACCCTCTTAAATCCACGAATTTGTGATGTATCAAATGGTATATAAAAAAAAGAAAACTGAAAACAAATCCTATATATGTGTGCCAATAAATGTCCACTCAGTCAGAAGTTTGTGTATGTTCCCTCATTTGTAACTGGTTTTTCCCCATGGTGAAACCAATTTGTGTATGTTTGATCCATTCCCTTTATCACCAAATGCTCAAAAATAGTATAACAAAATTGATGACTTAAATTTCGACAATTTTTGCAAGGGCAGAGAATCTTTTCTGAGTTCCCTGAATTATTTTTTGCCCTTTTCACGAAATTCCATGCTCCTTGCAAGTACTTATCAGTAGCTCTAAAATTAAAAAAGAAAAAAAAACAAAATGAATGCAATCAGAAGCCTACCTAGATTGTTTAATTTTAAGTTTTCAATTAGATTGTAAGGTAATTGTTACCTGTTAAGATGCACCCAATCTTTATCCATCATCTTAAATTCACATAAGATCTACATAAACAAGTTCTATGATATAAGAGAACCGATTCCATATCGATCACTCAATTGCCCAAAACTAAAATTAACAAATTTAAATACATTATAAGCTATCAGAGAACTGATTCCATATCATCAGGGAAAGTATCTTACTAGAGCTTAAAGCTTTATTCCAGGCTCTCAGTGTTTTGACAAACTAAAAGCATGTAGATTCAATGCAAGCATAGATGCAAAAAAATAGATATATAATTTGTAAAGAAAGACTAGTACCAAAGAATAGCTTTGCCGAGTTGAGTTGAGTTAATTTGTAAAGAAACTAACCTGGCTTGCTTTGCACTTGAAGCTCGAAAGCACAAAAATCTCTTTAAAGGCAATGGTTTCTTTAATCGACCTTCACACCAATTTACCCCTGCATCTTTACTTCTGTTACAACAAAATAACATAGTTACTTAATAAATATAAAGAAATAACATTATAACTATGAACCAGGTCCAACATTGACATAAAAAATAAATATATAAATAAACCATTGTTATGCATTAATGGTTTCTTCAAAATTTAGAGATACCTCTTTTTAGGCCATATTTTAGTGCAGCTAGCTGTAATGATTGTTAAAGTCTTTGGTTATAACCTATTGTCTATCTTAACAGTGGACAGCCCTGTGTTGTACTTCTTTTTTAATTGATAAAAGTTTTGTTTCTCATAACCAAAAGAAATTAAAATAAAAAAAACCACCTAAAACATTGTTTAATACATGACATCTCTAGAAAATCTCAAAAACCATAATGCAGTCATTAACAGACAAATGAGTAACATTTTTCATAAAACAAAAATAAAATACTATTAAAAGTCAATGGAAAGATAAATCCAAGAGAAATATTACTATCTCTGTCTAGAAGTGATCACTTGTAGGCAAAGGCAAGAACGTAAGACCCTCTTGTTGTGTAAATTTCTTGTAAGTCTCACCATAAAGTGATGGTACCTCAATAAGTCTACCCTGAATAGTTATAATTTCAGGGGCACCCTGAAAAGAAAAGACAAAATTCTTGCTTAATGGCTATAAAAGGAAGGATACCTACCAAGAAAAAAGCTGAAGTAAATATTCAATTGATTATATAAGTGTTGCTTCCATACCATTTCCAAGAGTAAAATATATATGTCAGTTTCCTATTAGATATGAGGTAGAGTATAGCAACCAGAACTTTTATTTATATTACATAGTTAACAGATGAGTAAATAAGAAAATGTGGTAACAATTCAAACACAAACAGCAACAACAACAACACACCAAGGCCAAAGCCACCAAAGGAACGCAATAACTGCTGCTTCCTTGTTCAAATCAACAAGGACAATCACTAATAAAATTCATTAGAAAATGAGGCTCACAACAACGCAAAAAATTCACCCTATCCCATAAGAAATCCACCGTTTTTGCAAGTTTCAATCCATACCATAAAAAGATTGCAATTGCACCACAGACCCATAAAACTTTAGCTTTTTTCCATCCTCCATGGAGGCCAAACAATAATAGAAAAGTAATGATCACCCTCAATAGAATGCAGCAATATTCAAAAAATATAGACAGATGAAGAAATGACAGAGATGATACAATATTTATGCTTTTTTCCATCCTCTGTATTTTATGCTAGCTTTAACCCTTTGAATTAATGAAAAATATTATACAATATGTTCACTTATTATACAATGCAAAAACCCAGATGAAGAAACGTAGACACATGAAGATTAGTCACTCGAAAAATTCCAACAGCTCTCCAAAAGAAAATAGATTTATCAAAAGGTCAAAGCAAGATAATAAGCACATGAAAATTTCAAGAAAAAAAAACATATGGATGAGTTCATAGCCCAAAGAATGAATATAAGTGCCGAAGTAGAAAACCATAAAATTTGGATATTATAAGTAGATGCACCGAAAGGAACATGAAAAAAACATATATCAAAATGCTTAACTTGGCAAAAATAATGTGGGTTTTTATGTATGAGAAGGAAAAATCTTAATACCAATCGACCAAAATAAGTTGAAGCCTTATTTTTTCCTCCAAAGATCCAACCTAAAACTCAACTTTCCCAAAGAACCCAACCCAGCTGAAGCAGCAGAATAGGCACATGAAAATTTTCTAAAGAAAAAGACATATGAATAAAGAGAATCAATTTTCCCTAAAACCCACTAACCCTAAAATCATATAGGTAGATAATCAAGAGAATAGGCTTCATTACCAGGTGCTGGCCTGATCGAACGACAGAGAGAGAGCTTGATAGAGAAAGCGTTAGTCTAACCAAGTACTGGATTGGTCTGCCGCAGATTGGTCGACAATGGAAGGAGACAGAGACAGAGAGTCTAGCGATCGACAGGAGAGAGAGTTAGAGAGACACAAGGAGGGAGACACAGGAAGGGAGACAGAGAAAGAATGCGTTCTCTCTTGGAGAATGAGCGTTCGATCTACCAGAAAGTGCGAGGGAAACAACCCCGCGTAAGGAAATTAAGTTTTGGGTTTATCTCTCGCGTGCATAATTAAGGACCTAAATTGGGCCTGAAAAGGTTTATAGCATTTATGTTTTAATGGGCTATAATTAAGTGTCTTTTAATAGCAGTTACAAAAAAATGCTATAAGTAAATGCTATAATAGGGGTTATTTCTACTAGTGAATGTTACTAAGAGTCAGGTGTATAGAGCCAAAAGGTTGGCCCAAGAGATTAATGAAGGTCATTATGAGCAGCAGTATGCAAGAATTAGAGACTATGCTGATGAGTTGTTGAAAACCAACAAGGAAAGCAGTGTTAAAATCAGTACAAGAGATGTTGGTGGGAAGAAGTACTTTCATAGAATGTATATATGTTTGGCAGCATGTAAGGAAAGGTTCTTAGCTGGGTGTAGGCGAGTAATTGGGGTTGATGGATGCCATATCAAGGGCCCTTATCTAGGACAAATTCTCACAGCAGTTGGGGTGGACCCTAATAATGGGTTGTTTCCAGTGGCCTATGTTGTGGTAGAGATAGAAAATAAAAACTCTTAGATGTGGTTTCTAGAGTGGTTGATGGAAGATTTGAATATTACAGATGGGCAAGGGTATGTGTTCATAAGTGACAAACAAAAAGGGTTGGTTCCAGCCATAGAGACCCTTCTCCCTAATGCTGAACACAGAATGTGTGTGAGGCACCTTCATAACAACTTCAAGATGAAATATCCTGGGCTTGCATTGAAGAACATCTTATGGGCAGCAGCAAGGGCTCCTTGTATGCCTTGGTGGAGTGTAGAGATGGAAAAAATGAAGATTTTGGATAATAAAGCTTGGGGGTGGCTGAGTGATAAACCTGCAAAAATTGGGCTAGATCACACTTTGGAACAGACACAAAGTGTGATCTACTTTTCAACAATCTTTGTGAGAGTTTTAACTCTGCAATTCTTGATGCCAGAGACAAGCCCATCTTAACAATGCTTGAAAGAATTAGAATATGGTTGATGCTAAGAAGGGCCAATAGGAGGGCAGCTTGCAGGAATTGGATACATTCTGTTGGTCCAAGGATTCTGAAGATTGTGGAGAAAAAGAAGTTGTACATAGGGACATTGATTCCAAGAATGGCAGGTCCAGGTGTATATGAAGTGGAGGATATTGGTGGGTCGAATTTTGCTGTTGATCTTAATCATTGGACTTGTAAGTGTAGAAGCTGGGAGTTAAGTGGGATACCATGTGCTCATGCAATTTTTTGCATTATGGAAAGAGAAGCGGATGTTTTGGACTATGTTCATAAGTGTTACAAATCTAATGCATTCCTTAAGGCCTATGATCCCATGATTTATCCCATGTCTGGAATGGATATGTGGGATCAAGGTGACCATGATCAAATCCTACCTCCCTCATTTAAGAAACAACCTGGCAGACCCAAGAGGTCAAGAACAAATGGGCCAGGTGAAGTACAAGTTCCTGCTACCAACCTCCCACCAAACCCTAATCCTTTACAACCAAACCCACCACAAGTGTTGCCAAGGCTGTGGGTGAGTATAAGGTGTAGCAAGTGTGGCATAGAGGGCCACAATGTCAAGACTTGCACAAGAATGATAGGCAACCAGGTATATGATTTATCCTTTTGTTAAATATGTTTTTGCACTTGCAAGTCATTTGGTTTATTATATGATAACATTCTGTTTGTATGTAGAATGCTAGAGGTGAAGGGAGTCAGTCAACCTCACACGAGGAATCCCAGTTGGCCACAAGAACAACCACAGTACAACTTGAATATGCAAATGCAAGCATAAGTGCAGGCAGAGGCAAAGGTAGAGGTGGAGGTAGAGGAACAAATGCAAGTAGAGGTAGAGGTCGAGGTGGAGGAACAAGTGCAGGAAGAGGTACAAGTGCAAGCAGAGGAAAAAATGCAGGAAGAGGTACAAGTGCAAGCAGAGGTACAAGTGTAGGTAGAAGCAAAGGTGGAAACAATGATCGAATGTGGAAGCCCTAAGAATTACAAGATTTAAGAAACCCTTCCATTGTGAAACTTGATGAGATCACAATTATGTGCACTTGGAATAGTTTTTGGGACAATTTTTGTGAATGTCTAATTTGGGGAGTTGTATAATTTTGTTGAGTGGCAGTTTGACATTTTTTTATTAATGCCTTGTTGGGCAGTTGCCATGTTCTGTTATAGTCTAATTTGGGGGTGCAATTGGGGATGGAAGGATTCAAAATTACATATGTAGGTGGACATATTTCTCAAACATGTTGATTCATTTTTGAATTGTTATTGACAGCTAAATGGTGCATTATCCCAGATTTTCTCATACTTGCAAATTGGCAGATTACTAATGCTTTATTTTGGTGAGATAGCCTATAAATTCAGACTGCCTTCTCAATTTGATTTGGTTGCAAGTTATCCTATTATCAATTATTCCACAAATTTCAATTGTCCACTTAAATTAAAGTTCCACTTCCATTTCAATAAATAAAATCCTTACACGTAATGCCCAAAAAACAGAGCATGCTAACATAAAAGCCTCCTTACACATAATGCCCATACACAGAGAATACCAAAACCCCCAAAACAGAGCTTAAGTGAGATTGAACATCTAAACCCAAAGACAAAATCACATCATCGATCTTCAACACACCCATAATCATCCCATTGTAATTACATCATCTTCATCATTATTTAAAGAAAAAACAAAAAACAAAAAACAAGACAAAATCAAAATCAACAGCAGCTCCTTCTCTTTTCTCCCATGTCGTTTTACTTCCTCTTCCAAAGATCCAATTTTCTTGAGCAATCCACCAATAACTTGCTCAAGAATAAAAATCACATCCTCCATTTTGCTGAAAAATAAAAATTTCTTCATTACCCACAAAAACAAACCCCATAAAACACAACCATATACATCACAACCATTGGGAAAAAAAACAAGAAAATAGGCATTCGGGACCACAAAAACCCAAAGATGCAGAAAATGGAGAATAAAGGAATGCAAAACCCAAACTAAAAGGACAAAAATTTTGAGAAGAAAAGTTTCCCATCAAGTAAACAGTCATCCAAACAGCTAGAGAGAAAACCCAAAGCATCATACCCTTTGAACTTCGCACGAACAAGAGTCACAACAGCCTTTGACTCATTTTGACCCCCCAACTAACACATGCTAATATGGTGAAATGATAGTTTTGCCTCTACATAAACGTTCGTCCACTCCAAATAAACGGAAAGGACCAAAACAAATTAAAGGCTTTTTTACTCAAATACCACCTGAACTATAGAGGATGTGCTCAAATACCACCCAAACTTTTTTTTTTTGTTAATTTACCACTTGAACTTTCACATATTGACCAATCTACCACCTACCGTCACTTTAGTTAAATTTTCTGTTTATTTCAAAGGTATTTTCGTCAATTTATATAAAAAAAAAAGCATTTTAAATATTAAAAAAAAATCTAAGTAAACCCCCTAAAAAAAGGGTATTTCCATTTTCTATTTTTTAGTTTTTAAGTTTTTTATAATTATATTTTTTAAAAAAATTTAAAATAATAATATTTTTTTATTGTATTCAAGGACAAAATGGGAAGTTTGGGAAATTTTTTGATGATTTAACAGAAAAATGGATGTTAGGTTGCAAATTAGCATATATTGATAATTTCAGATGGTAAATTGACAAGAAAAAAAATTTGGATGGTATGAGAGCACACCCCCTATAGTTCAGGTGGTATTTGGGTAAAAAAGCTTAAATTAAATGGACCAAAAACGAACTTAAAAGAGTTCGTGGACCAAAATTGAACTAACTATATAATAAGTTGACTAAATCTGTAATTTCCTCTAATTATTAATTAATGAAGCATTTTTTTTTTTACAGTATTTGCCTTTAGCGCGTATTATTTTCATCACATATCACATGAAACCTATCATATAATTTGTTTTATTTAATGTTTTTTTATCAATGTAGTAGATAATATGTTAAATAAATATATGATAAAGTTTCATTCAAAATTTTCGTATTTTAATAGCAATTTTCATCGTTTCTATCTAATTTTTGTCGAAATTTAAAAATCTTCAAAATTTCCGTCGAAATTTGCATCAAAATTTCCATCGAAATTTTCTCGAAATCCGAAATTTTATTTCTTAGTCGAAATAGAGAAGTTACTTGCTATTACCATTACGTTGTGGTTTATCACTAGTTTATTATATGCTGCCCATATCTTGAGCTGGGCCTAGGCCTTGGCCTGGTTACCCTTCCAGCCCAAATAGCACACAACCCATCTACCATTCTTCCCCACCATATAGATACATACACCCGCTACCAGCGAACCAGACCCTGGAGCCTATAAAAACATCCTTTATAAACCACCACCCCAAAAACCCTAACCCTTCCCCAACCATTTCTCACACTTCACAGCCGCTTAGGATTATTAGACGACAATGGTGTCCGGGTCAGGGATCTGCGCCAAGCGCGTGGTGGTGGACGCTCGTCACCACATGCTGGGTCGACTGGCGTCGATACTCGCCAAGGAGCTACTGAATGGGCAGAAGGTTGTGGTGGTTCGGGCCGAGGAGATCTGTATCTCTGGAGGGTTGGTGAGGCAGAAGATGAAGTACATGAGGTTCTTGCGTAAGCGCATGAACACCAAGCCCTCTCATGGTCCAATTCACTTTCGTGCCCCTGCTAAGATTCTCTGGCGCACCATTCGTGGGTACGTCGTCGTTTCTATCTTTGTTTGTTGATCTTTGGTTATATATGCATTTTTATGAGTTTCAGAAAGTGGGTTTTTCTGGGCATGCTTGATTTTTCTATATTTGACATTTTCTGGGTTTGTTTGTTTTTGTTACATTTTGGTTATTCTGAGTTCTTCGCACTTTTGTTACTTTTATGTGCGAACTGGGATGGGTTTAATTCGGTCACTTCATTTTTTTATTTATTTATATTTTCTTCTGTTCTTCCTCCTGAAATTGATTAATGAAATCGAGTAGGAGCTGAAAAGTGGGAACACTTGGATTTAATTGGTTTTCTTGTACATTGATGCAAAGAAAATTGTTTTTAATTGCAGCTGATGCATTATTTTATTTTCATTTTTTCACAATTTTATCAAGACTAATTTTGGTAATTATGTTTTTCTTTTAACTCGGCTTTAATAACCAGGACTTTGTAGTCTGTACTTCTTTTGGAACTTGGGACTATTTGTTATTTCGCTTATTTTGTTTGGATAGGCATTCTAGTTATTACTTATTGGAATGAGAACAACTATGTCGTTTCTGCTTGTTTTCACAGGACTTGGCAGTTATTTTGTATAAAGTATGTTATTGAAATTGTGTTTTTTGTTTTTGTTAGGATGATTCCTCACAAGACTAAGCGTGGTGCAGCTGCACTCGCCCGTTTGAAGGCGTATGAGGGCATTCCACCTCCTTATGATAAGATTAAGAGGATGGTCATTCCTGATGCTCTTAAGTAAGCTTTTCACCCTAGTTTTTCATTTGGGAGTTTGCAGTTTTGTTCTGTTCTCTTGAAGTGAATGGTTATTGACTATTGGTTTTGGATTTTGAAAATTGTCAGGGTCTTGAGGCTTCAAGCAGGACACAAGTACTGTTTGTTGGGCAAGCTTTCATCTGAGGTTGGCTGGAACCACTATGAGACTATCAAGGTGAGAATTGGCTTACTTTCCTGGTTTGCTTCTACTGTAGTCTTTAGCATTCTTTTGTTTGAGTCTCTTTATAATGGCTTGGAAAGCATTTTGGCTTCAAATTCCAATTTTTTATGTATCCCTCAGCTTCGATGTACATATGTGTCTACATGAAAATTTGTGTCTAACACTTTATATAACAAAATATTCCTTTTATTGTAGATGGTGTTTTGGTTTATTGTTTGGTGTTTTGTATATTTGGAGGGTAGTTTCACAATATCATGTATAAATCAATGTAAATTGTGTCTAGAACATTTGGAGCTGGCATTGTTGCATCCCTTTTATGTCCCTAAATGCTACACTAATGCCCATATTTACCAGTAATCGAATTGTAGTTTTAAATGAATGACTCCCTTTATTAAATTTTCAAAATTTTAATTGGATTTTTGCTAGAAATTCATTCCATCCCTTTAAAGACCAATTTTTCAACATCTGTAAGCATTTACCACGTGATTTTGCAATGTTTTATCGAGGTCATTCCTGTAATGACGTAATATGGATCTTACCACAGAAGTGACATGATAGAATAATGAACATGGTCCTCATGAGTCCTTTGAAAAAGTTCATTTGCCCCTTTTGTTTGCATTATCAGTTATCAACCTTGTTACTTTATTTTGAGCAAACACGAGGCTGCTGGATCTTATTTTCCTCTTTGCATGATACTAAGCGAATTTCTTCAAAAGTGTTTTAGAATCACAAGTCTAATGTTCTTTGTTTGTGAAGTATAATTTTTGTTTTAGGCAAATGCCGAAATGGCCAATGTATTCTTGATTCGTTTGTTTTTCTGCTTGTTTCTTGTGCATACTAATATTCATTAATGGATTCGTCTGTGCAGGAGCTTGAGAATAAGAGGAAGGAGAGGGCTCAAGTTGCATATGAGAGGAAGAAACAGTTGAACAAACTGAGGGTCAAAGCAGAAAAGGCAGCTGAGGAGAAGCTAGGTCCACAGCTAGAGATTATTGGTCCTATTAAATACTGATTCGTTAGATTTGAATTTTAAGACGAAAAGTTTGTTGAGGATTGAGTTATGGAGTTAAATTTTGTTTTGCATTATGATACTTCATTGTTCTTTGTGATGTTTAAGTGCTTGCGTAGTTTTATTTTTTCTTCTGATATATAGCTGCGAGTTGGATGCATTTTGGTATAATGAATTAGCTAATTAATGTTTTAGTCGTGAGTTGGATGCATTTTAGTATTAGTGAATTAGCTACTTAATGTTTTCACAATTTAATTGAATTTGTTATTTTAAATGGTACAGAACTGAAATTAACTCTAAATTTTATCACGGGAGCGGCTCAAGGACAAACAAATATATGCAGTCCCTGTTTATTTTCATAAAATTTGGTTACCCCTAAAGAATATAAGATTTAATATGTTTTCTTTTATAAGAAAGAAAATTTTTTTTCTTAAATTTCTGATTGTGAATCTTCATTATTGTGCTGTGGTAATACAGCAAGAATTTGAGCTAAACAATCAGATGGTATCGAAAAAGATAATTAAGGCTGTTTTTTTTTAATCAGCAATTAAGGCTTAGATAACTTGTAACATTGATACGTCTCTTTTTCCTTTTTCTATTGAAGATATGTGACTTCATTAAATAGCCATCACATCATTTGATGAAAATAAACATGTATGTATCAATGTATGTACACTTTAGATTAATTTATCCTTCATGGTGCCTTTCAAAGGATCCTTTAAGGTGACTAGAAATGACATTTACGTTGCTGAGCTTGCTTTTATTTATTCGTTTCATTTTCTGGATTTCCCAGTGTTTCTTGGTTCATGTCGGATTTGATTTTAAATCTAGGTTTCTTTTCTTTTTTTTTCTTTTCTTTAAGGTGATATTACGATCGAATTTATTGCCATATAAAACATCTAATTTTGCAAGTTTTAAATAGGTTTTTTGAGATTTTGCTGGTTGATTAAGTTTGATCATGACCATATTTGTAACGGAAACAATCTTGGAGTAGTGTACACTATCGCGGAACCAAGGAAACAAATGTGGGGTGGAGAAATCTTCATCAATTAAGAATCTCCTATACCTTATGTCATGGAAAGTTAATGACTAATGTCCAGAGAGTCAAGAGGAGGTCTTCTACTAGCCCTTTCTGTCATAGATGTGCTGGTCAGATTGAGTATTTGGACCAACTTTTCAGGGAGTGCAGCCTTGCTCAGACTATTAGGAGTGGTTTTCATGGAGCTTTAGATGGTCAGTTTGTTGATTGGTTATTTGGTAACCTCTAAGTGTGGTTCTTCTATGATTGGTCTTCCTTGGCACCTGCTGTTTGTGTCTACCTTATGGTATTTGACACTAATTTTTGTTTGCCTACTCAACCTCAGGTGATGATTTTTCAGTTTTCTAAGGAGTGGTATTCTGCTAATGTGGTTTGTGCCATCAAACCTATTAGACAGCTAGTTCACTTGTCTTGGAGATCTCTTGCTGGCAGCACCTTGAAGCTTTAACACAGATGGTTTTGGGTCTGGGCTGATTGGTGCTGGAGGGTTGATCAGGGATTTTGCTGGTAATTGGGTTAAGGGCTTCTAAGCTAATTTGGGATTTGGGATTGTTCTGGAGGCTGAGATTTGGAGCTTGTTTTGGGGTCTTTCCCTTGCCATGGAGTTGCATTGTCATGCTTTAGAGATGGAATGTGACTCAGCTTGACCCACTCACCCTTTGTTCTGCTTGACCAACAGCTGTAAGGTGTTGCTTGGAAAGTTCAGCCAAACTACCGTTTGTCATGTTTTTCGAGAGCAGAATGCCTCTGCTGATTGTTTAGCTGGTTTTAGCAGAGAACTTAGCCTGGGTGTTCACTGGCTAGATGACCCACCTGATGTTGTCTTCCCCTTTTTTGCTGCTGATGCCTCTGGTTCTACTAAAGTCAGAACTATTTTAGTTTAGGTTTCTTTTGGGCTTAGGCCTTCCCTTGTACCCTTAAAAAAAAGGGAAAATCAACAATCTCCTATGTTCTTTCATATTACAGGACATTTCAGATAAATAGTTCATGTGTACTTTAAGCTTCATTGGTTATGAATCTCACCACACTTCACTCTTTCTTCAAAACCACCATAGGAGTGGTCTTCTCATATCCAGAAAGAGATCGAGGGCTACAGCACCGCCGTTCGTCATCGTCACCGGAATGGGCTTCGTTGAGCCAAGGTCAAGAGCCTCGTCTCTCTTTCTCTTTCTCTGTCTCGGAGGTCGGTCGGAGGACATCCTCTCGAGGCATAAGCTTGGATCTCAGCCAAACGCGGGTCGCACGAAGATCTAGGGTTTGTTTTGAGAATCAATCTCACTAAAATTTCCCTGTAGCTCCTTATTTAGCAATCGATTCTGTTGTTGAATATTGGAACCCTAATTGCAGAAATGGCTCCGGCACAGCATTGATTGGCTCCTCGCCCTTCCGACAGAAAATTGGTACTTTTTTTTTGTGTTTATTTTCTGGGATTGTCTTTTTATTTTGTTTTTGGGTTTGTGTTGGTGGTGAATTTGTGTTAGTGTATAGGAAGTTATCCCTGTCTTTTGGGTCTTCCTTATACTTCCTTATAATTATGATGTTCCAGTCAAATGAAGCGTAGGCATCCATCTGGGCCAACTTGCACACTTGATTATTGATTTAGCCCTTGTTCTCTTCTAATGCTGTTAATTTTCTGATTGTTAATTTGTTACTTGTTAGTGGTTGGGGTCTGGGCCTTGGCCAGTTGGCCTTGGCCTTGCTTAATTTGTATTCTCTGTTGTGTTTGGGCTTTGGGTCCGTTTGCCTGTGACTTCTCTTTATGGCCTGGTGTTGTGGCCTTGGTCTTTTCTTTTTGCTCCATTGACTCTTTCAAATGCGTCTGCAGAGGCCATTAGCATGGGCGTTGTAGCTTGGTTTTTAGTTATCTTGACAAATTGAGAATCACAATAAAGTTTGTATCATTTTTGTATTTAACCCAAAAAACTAAAAACTGATTTTTGGCTGAGTAGTTTATTGCCCACTTGTTAAAAATAGTCAGCGATCTGGTAATACATTCCAAATATTCAATGCGTTCTTAATGCTGATACGCAAACAAACAGAAAAATGGACATGCTGACCTTGCTGCTAGTTGCTCATATATTCAACAAATGACGAATGAATACAACGTGGTTTGCAGTCCCATCAATCGACATATATTATAAATGAATTCCCACGGTTTTATTTTATCATTCCAAAACAAGTATTTAAGTTGAACGCAGAAGCAGAAGAAGGACATTCACAACATATCCACATTCAAAGGCTTTGAATTGAGTTGCATGCATGCAATATCACAGCTAGCTAGATTCTCCAAAATTAATGGCTCTAATGCTCCAAATTTCAGAGTACTACTTTCCTATTTTCACTTCTCTCCTTCTTGTCCTGGTTATTTTCTGGAACAGATCCAGATCCAGATCAAATTTAGGCAGTGGCCCAATCCACAAGTCACCCCCAGGGCCATGGAAGCTGCCTATCATAGGGAACTTGCATCAGTTGGCTGCAGCTGGTACTGCACTACCACATCATTTATTCAGAGACTTGGCCAAGAAATATGGACCCATTATGCATCTGCAACTGGGTCAGATGGAGGCTATAATAATTTCATCCAGCAAAGTAGCCCAAGAGGTGTTAATGACTCATGATCTTGCTTTTGCTCAGAGGCCTATGGTTTTGGCAGTAGAAGTTATGTCCTTTGGCCAAGGAAGCATTGTCTTCGCTCCTTACGGAGATTTCTGGAGGGAGGTGCGCAAAATTTGTGTTTCCGAACTCCTGAGTGCTAAACGTGTGCAGTCATTTCGATCCATAAGAGAAGAAGAAATATGGAATCTTGTAGAATCCATTAAATATTCCTCATCAACCCATTTATCCCAATCCATAAATATAAGTGAGAAGATTTTCAGCCTGACAAATGGGATAGTGGCAAGAGCAGCATTTGGCAAAAAGTGCAAAGACGAAAAAGAGTTCTCTTCACTGCTAGAGGAAGCAATCAAACTCGTTGGAGGCTTTGCCATACCTGATATGTTTCCTTCACTCAGATTTCTTGGTTACGTTACTGGGTCCATACCTGCAATGAAAATGATACAAAACAAGCTCGGAAACATTCTTGACAGTATCATCAATGACCATAAGATGAAAACATCATCTTCATCAAATTTTGGACTTCACCACTGGCACTCATGACAAACCTGCTGCTGCTGATCATGGTCAGGACTCAGGAGGAGGAGGAAGATTTTGTTGATGTACTTCTAAAATTCCAGGAATCCAATAAGCTGGAATTCAATTTCAAAACCAATCAGATCAAAGATGTCATTCTGGTACGTACGTCATATGAATATATGATCGACTTTACTTGCAGCTAGCCATAGATCGATGTATCTGCATCACTTTAATTATGACTCACATGTATATATATTAATGAATCAAACCTATAGACTATAGTGATGTTAACTAGACTGAATTATTTGGGTAACACATTTTAAGAAAAAGTTTCTACCTAATAAATGTGTCGAAGTCTCAATTTAACAATATAACATCTCAACTTGTTTTAACAACGAATCCGAATATTTTATTAATTTTGTTGGTACACATAAATCTATGTTATTTAGCCTTCCGATTATTAGAGAACCTATCTTATTTCTCCAACAACCACCTATTATACATTGAGATTTGAGATAGGCATTTTTTTTTTTGGTTCATCAGGACATCTTCTCTGCAGGCAGTGAGACTTCAGCTTCTACCATAGATTGGGCAATGTCGGAGCTGATGAGAAACCCAAGAGTAATGAAGAGGGCCCAAGCTGAGGTGCGACAAGTCCTTGAAGGAAAGGAAAAAATTGAGGAAAAAGATGTGGAAAAAATGGATTACTTGAAAGCAGTTGTGAAAGAAACTCTGCGATTGCACCCTCCAGGCCCCTTTATTCCAAGAGAAGCAAGGGAAAGATGCGAAATCGGTGGATACGAGTTACCAGCTAAAATGAAGATAATTATCAATGACTGGGCAATAGGAAGAGATCCAGAGCATTGGGTTGATCCAGAGTCGTTTAAGCCAGAGAGGTTCTATGGTTCTTCCATTGACCTCAAAGGGTTCAACTTTGAGTTCCTTCCATTTGGGGCTGGTAGAAGAATGTGTCCGGGTATAACATTCGGCATTGCAATTGTAGAACTTGCTCTTTCTCAATTGCTCTACCATTTTGATTGGGAACTGCCAAATGGGATCAAACCAGATGAACTTGACACAGCAGAGACTTTTGGAATAACGTGCAGGAGGAAGAATGATTTGTATGTGATTGCCATTCCCTCGTTTAGGCCTTTGAGATGTACCAATTATCATTAACTCACAAAAACAAAATAAGTGAAGATTTGATAGATGTCCAAAAATTACCAGATAAAATGGTAGGTGACACAATAAATATCTCCACACAGAAAAGTTACTGCATTCCTCATTTTATGAACAATGCTGGCATATGATATATTGATTTAGTAAGGAACAAAGTTCTTACTTCTTACAAACAAACAAGTTTAGTTGGTGTGTAAACGACAAATGATCATCAGGTGCCTACAAATGCAATAAGGGACTTGATATTTTAGAATTCAAAAAAAAGAGAAGGAAGAGAAAACTTGTCGCAAACATATATATACAAGCTATAATATTCAAAAAAAAGAGGTGCAATCTGGACAATGAGTCCTGACTGCACATATATTGCCTACTCATAACTCATTGTCAACTGTGCTTACCAACTCCGATCCAAGAAAAAAAATTAAAAAACTCACTGAGTATCGATAATTCACGTTGACAACTTGATATAATAGTCAGCATTCTGGTAATACATACTACTACAAAATCATTGATAAATATCGCTACATAAATATTCGGTTTGGTACGTAATATATATTACTACAAAATCATTGATAGATATCACTACATAAATATTCGGTTATAAACGCAATTGATATAATAAATGTTTTAATACCTTTTGTATTTTTATTTTTTCAAAACCGATCTCTATACTATTTTACATCTCATCATATCTGTTTACCCATTTGACCAAGTTATCTAAATAATTGTAATAACTATGTCTTAAGTTGATTTAGAAAAAATAACCTCTCTCACTCAAAACAGGTTGGTTACTGTTCAACTTAATTTTTTTTTTTTTGGGTCATTTTCTTACTCACACTCTCACCCAAGAAATAAAATTTCAGGTTTTGAGTAAATTTCGAAGATTTTTAAATTTCGACAAAAATTAAATAGAAATGACGGAAATTGCTATCAAAATACGAAAATTTTGAATGAAACTTTACCATATATTTATTTAACATATTATCTACTACATTGATAAAAAATATTGAAAAAACCAAATTATATAGTAGGTTTCATATAATATAAAATGAATATAATGCGAGCAGTAGGCAAATACTGTTAAATAAAATTAGTATAATGAATAAATTTATAATCTATACACTAAAACCTAATACTAAACCTTATATACTTTATATACCCTGATACTCTTTATACTTTATAATCTATATACTAAACCCTATATACTCTAAATTTTTTGGGATATGGTATAACACTACAAGAAAAACATATTTGGGCGACGAACAAGAACATTTGTCGCTCAATGTCATACAGATTTGGGCGGCGAACTTGTTCGTCGCCCAAAGGCACTTTGAGCGACGGATAACATGTCCCTCGCCTAAAGTCACTTTGGGCGACAAAATGATCTCGTCGCCTCAACTCACGCGCTAAAATATTAATTGAGAAATGCATTGGGCGAGGAATATGCACCTTTGGGCGAGAAAAACCTAAATTTGTCGCTTAAACCTACTTTGGGAGATAAAATATTTCGTCGCCCAAAGTGATTTTGGGCGAGGAATTTGTTCGTCGCCCAAAGTACTTTGGGCGAGGAATCTGTATATTCCTCGCCCAAAGGGTCATTCCCTTTTTTTTTTTTGGTACAATTATATGTATGTTAATCATACAATGCGATCGTATTTCCAACGATCCGAACCGTTCAATTTTTAATTCTTCATTGAAAGATCAGCATTGCAAAAAATTAGGATTATTGGAGATGTAAAAGTTATGTAATGGTGCTCGAATGTATGAACGATTAAGAATTTGCTAATAGTAATCAATGGAGTAGATGAATTTTGATTTGGGCGATTTTTTGCAGGAATGATGTTTGAGTATAAACGAATAAAATGAACGGCTCCGATCGTTGAAATTACATTGTAGTCTTCACAATTGTTGAATCGACAAAGTTTCAACGAAAAAACTATAGAATTATACTCTTCAAGTGTATTTGTATGTAGAAGATCACTTTTGTATTATGTTTTTAACGATTCGAACCGATCATTTCTTAGTGCCCCACTCAAAAATCATCCATGCAAAAAATTATCTCAATTGGAGATGTAGAAGTTAGGTTTGGCATTTAGGATGTATGAACGATCTTGATTCTTATAATAATAATCGAACGGGTAGATGAACTCCGATTGAGCCGATTTTTTCCAGGGTTGATCTTTGAATATGAACTTATATGATGAATGGCTCTGATCGTGATAATCACGTTGTGGTCTTCACAGTTATTGAAGCTACAAGGTTTTAACGAAAGAGTTAATAGAATTTTATCCTTCAAGTGCAAAAACCGTTCATGTATATGTACAACCTCATATGTCGATCATGTTTTCAATAATCCGAACCGTTCATCTATTAGTTTCTCACTCAAAGATTAATCTTGCAGAAAATTAGGTCAATTGCAGAAGTAAACATTTGGTATCGGAGCTCGAATGTAGGAATGATCGTTTTGTAATAATGGTTTGGGCGAGGAACTTAACATTTCGTCGACGAATTTATAATTTCCTCGCCCAAGATCACTTTGGGCGACGAAATGTTAGTTCCTCGCCCAAAGTACGAATATTTTTTTGTTTACAATTTTATATATGTAATAGCATACGATACGATTGTATTTACAAAGATCATAACCATTCATTTTTTAATTCCTCACTCAAGGATCATCCCTGCAAAAAATTAGCTCAATCGGAGATGTAGAAGTCAGGTAACGGTGGTTGAACTTATGAACGATCGTGAATTTTCTAATACTAATCGAAGTAGGAGATGAATTCCGATTTAGCCGATTTTTTGCAGGGATGATCTTCCAGTATAAACGAATAAAATGAACGGTTCCAATCGTTGAAATCACATTGTAGTCTTCACAAACTGTTGAATCGCCTAAATTTCTACGAAAAAGTTAATAGAATTATACTCTTCAAGTGTATTTATATGTAGAAGCTCATATTTCTAATATGTTTTTAACGATCCGAACCGATCATTGGCTAGTCCCCCACTCAAAGATGATCCATACAAAAAATTATCTCAATCGAAGAAGTAGAAGTTAGGTTTAGCATTTAGTGTGTATGAAAGATCATGATTTTTATAATCATAATGAACGGCTAGATGAACTCTGATTGAGCGGATTTTTTGCAGGGATGATCTTTGCGTATGAACATAGATGATGAACGACTATGATTGTTGTAATGACGTTATTGTCTTGACAATTATTGAATCGACAATGTTTGAACGAAATAGTTAATAGAATTTTATTATTTAAGTGTAAAATCCACTGATTTATATGTAGAATCTTATATGTCGATTGTGTTTATAACGATCCGACNCAATCCCTCCCCCACCCGAACCCAGCTCACCGAAACCAAACAAGGTAATTTTTGTTTTTTGTTTTGTTTTTTTTTGTTTTTTCAATTTTTGTTTTTTTAATTAAGTTTTGTTATTTTATGTTTTCTAATATTGTGGATTTTGCATTTGTAGGATTGGACAAGTTGCACTTGTTGTGGATTTTGCATAAATTGGTTGTGAAATTTTGATTTTTTTNAAGATGATCCATACAAAAAATTATCTCAATCGAAGAAGTAGAAGTTAGGTTTAGCATTTAGTGTGTATGAAAGATCATGATTTTTATAATCATAATGAACGGCTAGATGAACTCTGATTGAGCGGATTTTTTGCAGGGATGATCTTTGCGTATGAACATAGATGATGAACGACTATGATTGTTGTAATGACGTTATTGTCTTGACAATTATTGAATCGACAATGTTTGAACGAAATAGTTAATAGAATTTTATTATTTAAGTGTAAAATCCACTGATTTATATGTAGAATCTTATATGTCGATTGTGTTTATAACGATCCGACCCGTTCATTTATTAGTTTGTCACTCAAAGATCATTCCTCTAAAATATTAGGTCAATTGGAGATCTAGAAGTTTGGTATTGGAGCTCGAACGTATGAACGATCATGGTTCATACCAAAAATCAACTTTGGGCGACGAAATGTATCTTTGGGCGACGAATAGTGCGTTGCCCAAATTCTGAAATTGTGGCGGGATGAAACGGTGCCCTAAAGTCAACGACTTTGGGCGACGAACATGATTCCGTCGCCCAAAGGCTCTTTAGGTAACGAAATCATGAATTCCTCGCCTAAAGGTGCTTTGGGCGACGGAATCATGTTCGTCACCCAAAGTCGTTTAATTTAACCCAGCTCTGGGTTCACTTCACCTTCACTCACTCACTCACTCACTCCCTCTCAGCTCTCGCCGCGCCTCCTCCCTCTCAGCTCTGCCTCCTCTCTGCTCTCGGCTGCCGCTCCTCCCTTCTCCTTCCCCCGAAACCCAAAACCCCCCTTCCTCCTNTGTATGTTTTTAAATGCTAAAATTTAATAATTTGTTTGTATGCTTATATGTATATTGTTAGATTAATTATAGTTTAGTTTGTATGTTACATTTAATTTAGTTGTAATTGCAAAATTCCCGATGACGTAGTCCAGCACTCCTCAAGTACTGGGTTAAGTCATGTGGCACGAAGCGCCTGTGCGAAGTTATCAGTCAATAACTTTGTACATTCAACTAGTCGTGCGAAGTTATCAGTGGATAATTTTGTACACTAAACTTAAATTCACCTTAGATCCGTTCTAGAGTCTGTTGGACGCGCGCATGGACGCTGGGCGTGATTGCGCTCCAATATGATTCTTGAATTGTCCAAATTACCCATGGACAGTTTGGGAGTGCACAATTATGTGTTGTGGTTAGCGGTTCATGTGACGTGGTTTTGATCTGAGAAAATTTCGGCAACATCTCTCTATGTGTTCTTCGAGTGCATAATAGATATTTGTTTTAAATATCTATATCGTGCACTTGGAGAACCATAGGGAGATGCTGCCGAAATTTTCCCAGATCCAAACTGCATAATATAAAGTGTCTGTGCCGGAATTGTAACAACACTTTATGGAAGACAGTGCGTGAAGTCATAATTCATTTGGTAAAATATAGGGATGTCACACAACTATACGACATGGTATTATCATGGTGAACCGAGAGTTTATGCTTCGACTTCCTCGGATGCTCGAACAATTCTGCAGCCTACTGAATCTGTTGGTGATGATAATAACCAAGTGATGGGCATAATAAACGATGATTATCCATATGCATCGCTTGATCACGAAGTCAATCAGGATGATACAGAGAGCGATAATATGGATGAAGATGATGGGTTGCCCGAAGCCCAAAGAGAAGAGTTTGATAAGTACGAGAGATTGTTGAAACAAGCTCAGCGGGAATTGTACTCTGGTTGTGAAGAGTTCTCAGTCCTAACTGCTGTTGTGGAGTTAATGCATTGAAAAGTACTTAATCAACATTCGAATCGAAGTTATGATCAATTGATGGGGATTTTGAAACGAATGCTTCCAAAGAACAATCATATACCTAAAACCCATTATCTTGCGTATAAGGTGTTGAAAGATCTCGATTTGGGATATGAAAAGATTAATGCATGCAAGAATGATTGTGTATTGTTTTACAAAGAACACCAAGTGAAGGATAAATGCCCTGTGTGCAATGAGCCGAGATATAAGAACAAGTCTGTAGAGAGAAAGAAACAAATTCCGCAAAAGGTGTTGCGTTATTTCCCACTTAAGCCAAGATTGCAACGATTGTACATGTCGACACATACTGCAAGTGACATGAGGTGGCACAAAGATAAACGGGTTGAGGATGATGCGATGAGACATCCTGCAGACGGAAGCGCATGGAAAGAATTTGACAAGATATATCCGGATTTTGCAGCAGATCCACGAAATGTCAGATTAAGACTTGCTACTGATGGATTTAATCCATTCGGAAATATGAGCACATCTCACAGCACTTGGCCAGTGGTCGTGGTTCCTTATAATTTGCCTCCCTGGAAATGCATGAAAAAAGAATTCACAATTATGACGCTATTAATTCCGGGACCGCAATCCCCTGGCAAGGAGATCGATGTATATTTGTGGCCGTTGATTGATAAGCTGAAAGAATCGTGGCAATATGGTGTACCGACATATGATAAGTCCACCGGAACAATGTTTTCCTTGCGTGCAGCAGTCATGTGGACAATAAATGATTTCCCAGCTTATGAGAATCTATCAGGCTGGAGCACCAAAGGTTATATGGCATGTCCTACTTGTAATAAGGATATAACTTCCGCTTGGCACAGTGGTAAAGTATGTTATATGGGTCACCGAAGATGGTTGTCAGGGGATCATAAATGGCGTCACAGTAAGGAGGCCTTTGACGGAAAAAAGGAGATGGGCGTGAAACCTAAAGAATTATCTGGTGATGACATTCTGAGGCAGTTGAATAACTTAGAATTTGGCCGGATTGGTAAACATCCCTCTAACAAAGAACGAAATATGTCAAGGTTACCTGCACATCTAAATTGGACGAACAAGTCGATATTCTTCGAGTTGGAGTATTGGTCCAAGTTGACCAACTCGAAAATCAGGCACAATCTCGATGTAATGCATATTGAGAAGAACGTGTGCGAAAGTTTGGTGGGACAATTTTGGACATTGAGGGAAAATCAAAGGACACAATTAAGGCTCGACAAGATTTGCAAGAAATGGGCATCAGGAAACATTTGTGGTTAACGAAGAAGCGTGATAAAATGATAAAGAAACATCCATTTTATATCGTGAAGCCTGGGGATAAGAAAGAATTCTTAAAGTTTCTTGCATCGGTCAAATTTGCAGATGGATACGGGCCAATATCTCACGAAATGTGAAAATCGACTCTGGAAAAATTTTGGGCTTGAAAAGTCATGATTGTCATGTTTTATTGCAACGTCTGCTTCCGGTGGGTATTCGAAAATTTTTGCCCGAAGATGTGGTTGAACCGATTGTTGGGTTGTCGAGGTTCTTTCAGCATATATGCGCTAAGACATTGTGTGTGTCGGGCATGTCAAAATTGAAGATGAGATTGTGTACATCCTATGCAAATTTGAACAAATATTTCCACCGGCCTTTTTTGATATAATGATTCATTTACCGCAAGAGGCAATTCTTGCTGAGTCGGTCAGTTATCGGTGAATGTACCCAATAGAAAGGTAACATTTCCTAAACTTTTCCTTTACTATTCTCCAAGTTTAGCTCTATGTTACTCATAAAAGTTTTCTCACTATGTACTTACATTTGCAGAATGTTGGGTAATTACAAAAGGTACGTCCGAAGCAGGGCACGCCCTAAAAGCTCCATAGCAGAGGCATACATTGCAAATGAATCCATCACGTACTATGCAATGTATCTCAGCAGTGTTGAGATGTCATTCAATCAGCCCCAACGCAACGACGACGGTGGTGAAAAAAATGAGACACTTTCTGTCTTTTCTCAAATTACACGACCATTTGGCGAAGCCCTTAAACTAGCTGTTGAATTCTCGAAACACGATATGGAGGTGGCTCATTTTTTCATACTCAACAATTGCGAAGAAGTTGACTCTTTACGCATTGAGCACGAGGAACTAATGAATCGCGACTATCCAAGATGGGATAGGGAACGTGTATAGAAAAAGCATCGGGAATTGTTTCCTAAATGGTTTAAGGAACATGTAAGTGATTACTAACAATAATGATCAGTTCGTTCATGTGTTTGTAATATATTAATTACATTGTCTTTTAACAGATGGAAAAGCTGACTGATGATAATTCGCCATTATATAAGGAGTTAATGAGTTTGGCGAGTGGTATTCAATGGGTTGAAACGTTTTTCGGATGTAATGTGAATGTAGTTAAGTTTTTAACTGTAGAACGAGATGCCATCTTGAGCACTCAAAATAGCGGGGTTTGTGTAGAGAACTTGGAGACTGACACGGTAGATTTCTATGGCAAGCTGACGAGTGTACATCAAGTGTTGTACTCGCATCGCTTTCAAGTTGTGTTATTTAAGTGTCATTGATTTAATACAGACCCGAATAGGAACAACAGTATTAAACTCGATTACGACTTAATATCTGTGAACACAAACACTCGATGGTATGAGAATGATCTATTTATTCTTGCCACAATGGCGAATCCAGTATGTTATCTGGATGATCCTAAGGCGGGTGTAGGTTGAAAAGTAGCTCAGATGATTCATAATCGAAATATATGGGATATTCCGGAAAAAGAAAATCAGGATGACGTGGCCTATCAAGAGAATTTATCTTCGACTATACCCAATTCATACAACAATGATGTTATCATACAACAAGTCGAGATACATGACGTTCCTCCAATTGAGATCGATGCCTTATCAATTGATCTTGGGCCACTTTCTCGAATTGATGTTAATGATTTCATCGATGATGATGATGATGATGATGAAGATGATGAAGTGAAGATGATGATGATGATGTTGATGTTGATGGTATCGATGATGATGATGATGAAATGAGTATTTCTAGTGGTGATTCAGATTAGTAAGTGATAATGGTGATTCAGATTAGTAAGTGATAATGATGATTCAGATTAGTAAGTCACTACTGTAGTTTTCTTTTTGACTAACATAAATATTGATTGAATTGTGCAGATGAGTTTGATCTCAAACAGGGGTGGATCTCGAAGGTCCAGTTCAGCATCCATGTCCGCCCCTGCAGCCCAGCCCGCCCCTGCAGTACAGCCCGACCTCATAGCCCAGGGCGAATCGACCCCGGCGATAGCCCCAGATCTCTCATCCAGTACGGGGTCTGCAATTTAGTCAGCACGGAGGGCCCGACGTGGTCACCGTTATGGTGTATATGAGAATGTTGCGTCATCCACTCGTACTGCCTCATCATCAAAGAGTAAGAAAAATGTTTTCACAGCACTTGTGTTTATGTTTAATTTTATTTAGATGTTATAAGATTACTGTGAAATTAACATGTTATATTTGTTTTTCTAGGTATCAAAACCACGAGGGGGATAAGTAGACGGTTGAAGGCGTCCCGAATCACGCGCACGACTAACGAGAGGATTCGAATCGTTCTTCAGAAAGATCACCTACGACTGACCAAGGAGGTCCATAGTACTTTCGCTTCCTTTGTCGGGGCGATTATCCGTGCCGACTGCCCCATGCTTTTTCCCAGTTGGTAAAAGGTTGATGACGTCATCAAGAGGAGCATTATGGGCTTCATTTCTGTGAGTATATTTTGATTAATACAAAATGATTAATTTTATCATTCCTAACAATTTAATAATTTTTTTTTTCAGGTAAACTATGACATTCGGATGGAGGATCCGGATGTAGCTAGGTATATGGAGAAGTTATTGAGAAAAGTTTACACACAATGGAAGTACGAGCTGCACAGGGAATATAACATGTTTGGATTGGCAGCTGAGGCATTGGCCAGCCCTTCTCTGGAGATGGCATCTCGGCTTGATCAGTGGCAGTGGTTGTGCACTCATATTCAGAGTCTGAAATTTTTGGTATGTTATATCATTTTAAGACTTCAAAATTCTTTTTTCTTATGTTATTCCTTTATTGTGTATGCACTAATGCATTTACAATTTGCTTAATATTTAACAGAGGAAGTCGAATGCCAATCTTAAGAACTGGAAAGCGCCCGCAAGGATTGATCATCATGGTGGTTCCATGCCCTTCTCATACCGGGTGGAGTCGTATCGTCAGGTGTGCCATTATTTAATTTAATATATATATTCCTTAGTATTGTTTGAGTTTTTGTCAACATTACATTCCTTTTCAGGCTGGTTCGCAATTTCCGGAGCTCGACAACTACGGGGATGTTTATACCCGACCCGGCAACGACAAGGGCAAGGCGAAGCACGTTAGTTTTTTATATTTGAGTTTTATTTCACAATTTTTAATATTTGTATTTGATTTCCTAATTCCTAACTTGTGTATAACATTTTGAAGGCTGAGATGCTCGCTAATAAGGCAAGTTATTTGGAGGAGGTGGCCAGCCAGTACCCTCCGAACACTCCGTTGGAGTCGATCTCAGTCCCCGATCGCGATGCCGGTCTTCATATTATGACGGAGACACTGGGTGTTAGGCATGGTAGGGAGATATGCGGAATGGGAGCGGGTCGGGTTCGAGATCTCAGCGCCGGGTCTTCGTCTCTGCCATTTGCAGAATTAGTCAACCTGTCCACTGAAGTGCAGCTGTTGAAGGGTCAGCTAGAAGAATCGAGAGCGGCATATGCGGAGCAGACGAGTAAGGTGCAACAGATGCAACAGATGTTTGGCCAGTTGGCCCGGATTGTACCTGGGTTTGTGCTGCCACCGAACATTGACCAGTGCATGCCAGACTCCTCCACCGGTGCCGATGATGCTACTGACCTAGGGGGCCATTAGTGATTGTATGTACTAATTATATTTCATATAGTATTAAATTGTTCCTACTTTGTATGGATATATGGATATATAAATTTATTAATTTTGTTTTATATAGTTTTTGAATAAAGATTTTTTTTTTAATATTAAATTCAAATATATAATAAATTTTTTTTTTAAATAAAATAAGTTTAGGCGACGGACAATTTCGTCGCCTAAAGCTTGTTTAGGTGACGAATCTCCTTATTCCTCGCCCAAAGTATGTTTGGGCGACGAAATTGTCCGTCGCCTAAACACATATTGGGCGAGGAATAAGGAGATTCGTCGCCCAAAGCATGTTTGGGCGACGAAATTGTCTGTCGCCCAAAGTACGTTCGAGCGAGGAAATTAGTTATTCCTCTCCCAAATCGTGTTTAGGCGACGGAAAATTTCGTCGCCCAAACATACTTTGGGCGACGAACTTCCTTATTCCTCGCCCAAAACATGATTTGGGCAACAAAATTATTCGTCGCCCAAACATGCTTTGGGCGAGGAATCATATGCTTCAGGAGACGAAACAAATCCGTTGCCCCAGGTGTCTTTGGGCGACGAATTTCGTTCCTCTCCCAAACCTTTTTTTCTTGTAGTGTAAGATATTAGGATTTAGGATCTTTAGAAGATTTTTAATTATTTTATATATAAAAATGTATTATGGTTTAGGTTTTAAAAATAATTAAACAAAATCCCAAAAGAGCTAAACGAAACCCCAAACTTTTTTTTTTCTTTCTAATTGTCCAAAAACCCCAAACTCCAATCAATCCTAAACTTTTTTTTTTTTTCTCTTTTCTTTTCTTTCCTTTTTCTTTCCTTCCTCTTCTTTTTTTTTTTTCTTTTTTTTCTTCTCCTTTTTTTCTTTTCTTTTTCTTTTTTTTCTTTTCTTTTTCTTTTCTTTCCTTTTTCTTTTCCTTTCTTTCCTTTTTCTTTTCTTTCCTTCTTCTTCTTCTTCCCATGACTCTTTCTCCCAGCCGCTGCCACTGCGTCGCACACTCACATATGACATATGATATATATCTTTCTCTTATCTCTCCTCCCTCTCCTGCAGTCCTGCGCCAATCTCTCTCTCCTTCCCCAATCTGATCTTTTCCCTCTTTTCTCTCTTCTCACTCTTCTCTCCCTTCTCTATCCTCCCTCCCCGGTTGGGTTTGTAATCGCCAGCAAGGAGAAGACAAATCGAGAGATGGCTGGGCTTCGCGAAATTTCGCGAAATTATCGAATTTCGGCGAAAGATGATTGAAAAATTGATGAACTAGTGTTAAAATTTTCATCCCCCTAGAAAATGATAAGTGACGATATCTACGACCAAACAAAGAAAAAAAAACGTATGTACCAAAAAAAAAAAAAGGGATTTGGATCATTTACTAATTCCTTCTCTTCTGATTACATACTAATCAATAAAAATTATGTTGTTTTACAATGTAGGGTCTTAATCAGAACCGTTCATTTTTAGATCACTCTTTAAAGATCATCTCTGCACAAAATCAACCAAATCAAAAATAATAAACAAACAGTAAGTTTAACTGTTACTAAAATCATATATTTATTTGATAACAGCTACATGACTAAATAATTTTTAATTTGATTCATTTTTTACGAAGATAATCTTTGGAGGGTAATCTAAAAATGAACAATTCCGATTATGAGCTTACACAATTTTAATTGATTAATATAACATTAAAAATTGGAATATATGATTTATGTATATAAAAAATTTGTATTAATACTATCATTGTTGCACATTAAGTCTCCTCTAATTCTTAGTTAAGAAAAAATGAAAATAAAAATATGTCCTCTCCAAGTTTTATTGAAAGCCCAACCATGGAATCACTCTCTCTCTCTCTCTCTCTCTCATTTTATTAAATCTAGAATTATGTCAACAACTTAATTTATATCTCACTTTTTTTGTTTTATATGAAACACCACTTCATATCAGAATCTAGCCATTAGGAAGAAAGACCACCTCTCATGTAATTTGCAAATGATGTCTAATGATTACTAAAGGTTGTCAGCTAGTAATTATTATAGTAGACACTATAGATTGTTATGTATAGTCTCTTTCTGCCCTACCAAAATTACCAAAGGTTGAAGGACCGATTTAAGAGAGTAGAAAAGCTTGTAATGAGAGAGAGAGAGAGAGAGAGAGAGAGAGGCATTCAGTTGTGATCACAATTAGCCTAATGAAACCAATTATGAGCTAGGCAGTATAAAGTGACCCCTACAGCAACAACTTGATGCCTATTTCAGGAAATCTAATCAAATGATTAGTCTAAAAATTAATTAACCGGACAATAATCTTTCATTCATGATTTGAAATTGGTTAACCCATAGACTCTGAAAATTTATTTAAAAAAACAAAAGGAAAATTACTAGCCCCATATCCACAACTTTGAAGTTTGAAAGAGAAGTGAGCATTTGAATTAATACAGAGACATAACATTTATTTCTTGGGTTTCCATAAACAAATAAAAACACTAGTATGGTACGTACTATTTTCACATAGGAACCTTATATTAGCATAAATAAATAAATACACCTAACATTGCAGGTGGCATTTATAAAATAAATATGGAAATAAATGATTTTTTTTTTTTTTTTTTCAAATGAAGCTTGATAGGATCTAGGGTGAGGAAAGGCAAAAGTCGAACTCTCCCTCAGCCAAAAATATATATGTGCTTGTGAGGGCTTGTAGTTTTAGTGGCTAAGAATATCTACCCTTATATTCAAAGTCAGAGTTAAAATCTCTATTTTCTCTTTGACCTCCCTTGTAATAAAAATATAGACAATAGGATATATACAAGAAAACTGCCACATCAGCAAAAAAGCAAAAACCAAGGAGGATAATTCACTGTCAACA
The DNA here is from genome assembly GCA_003254865.1 of Dryas drummondii. Lineage (NCBI taxonomy): Eukaryota > Viridiplantae > Streptophyta > Magnoliopsida > Rosales > Rosaceae > Dryas > Dryas drummondii. The sequence goes on along the minus strand of QANW01004475.1, from coordinate 595,895 downwards.
AAGTCATTGGGCCAAATCACAAACAAAGACCATGGGCCAAATCACAAACAAAGATCATACTTTCATCCATGAGAATTGAATGTGAGAGTTGACATCCTCTAATAAAATGCTGAGAAATACCACTACATCAAATGACGATTGACATAATTATTAATGATCCGTTGTCTTGAAGATGGGTGGATGAATAACAGAATGTGGTTTATATCTTAATCATAGAAAAGTGTTGGGAGAACCTCATTTTTTATCGTTAATTATAAATAAATCAATAAATTTTTTTAAAAATTACAGATTTCTCAATACACTTTTCTATAATTCTATTTTAATTGCCACTGACAAAAAAAAAATACAATAGATCATTAAATATACACTAACATGTAGATTTAGATTTGTATCAGGTTTGTGTTTAACTGCTATGCACGCAGCAAAACGATTTAGGGTTTAGCTCCCAGCTTTTGGGCTCTGCCCAAAACTCAAGACTTAAACCCTAAGTCATAAGCTGCATAACCCCATTTATTAACCGTAAATCTCATTTCTATACTATAAATCAAATAAAGGGGAACGCCGTAATTTCACACTCATAAGTAATGAAAAAAAGCAGAGTGGGCAAATTAGTATTTTTCGACGCACAAAAATACATAACATCAACAAGTTGATTTAATTTATCAGTAGTGTTAGACATCCCACATTTTTATACCATAATTTCATACCACCTTATGTGGCAACTTACATGGCATTCATGCATTGGACACTAAAAAATAAAAACAAAAATCCAAAAAGAAAAAGAAAAACTTTGTCCAGTAAAATAATAACACATAAGATGGTATAAAAATATGGTATAAAAATGTGGTAAATATAGCATTATACTTAATTTATTGACAAAAGTGGGATGAAATTTCAAAACTCATTGACCTTTATAAAAAAAAAGATCTACAATAACTATTATGTAATATTGAAATATTTTATTGATTTAAATGTAATTTGCTACATTTTTTATTGAGTCTCTCATTAAGCCTATTTAGGAAAATCCAATGATAAGTTGGCCCACTTTAATGAAAACGTGCAAAAAAACACATTGGGCACAGAGCCCAGCGCGTATCGTGTTTTTTTTTCCTGTGCCTGGAGTATTGGAACAATAGCAATCATAACAGTGAAAATTATAGTTACTATGGAACATTGGCTATACTCACTGTGCAACAACAACAACACTGATAAAAAAAACTACTTATATACATATCTTATGTCTTTTTTCTTATATAAACATGTCAAAAGTTCATAAAACACAAAAAGTCACCTTTATGAAGTAACATAAACTCTTGTCATATTCGTCGTTGCAAAGCCATTGTCGAATAGTGGCTATAAGTGCAGAGTTTCTGTCGAACAATGGCAATCGGCACTATAAAGCACCAAATGTGCCCTTAACTTTTTTTTTTTTTTTTTTTAAGTAGTTTAAGCATTCCTTTTTTTAAAATGTGGGTTTATTTCTTAATAGGTGGATCTTTTTAACATTCGGGAACATTAGGTAGGTTTAATTATTATCAAGGGCTGTAAAGTGGACTTTAAAATCATTTACTTTTTTTAAAAAAAATTTCCTTTTGTTTTTTAGCACTTATTTTGAAATTTTGTTATATATTTTTACATACAAAAAAAAAAGAAAAAAAAAACTCAAAATGATTGTGAGCCCTTAGATATCAATATATAACACTTGTCCTAACTTATGTGTGAAATGGGATTGGCTTAGTTGGCCGAGGATAATAGCTCCCCCCTTACATACTCGGGTTCGAACCCTCCCCCTCCCCTATAATAAAAAAAAATCCTAACTTATGTGAAATTGAGATTTACAAATAATTTAGCCAAATTAAATTATATGTCACTACGGTACACATTAGGCACACAATCATAAGACCCATAATCTTTTCCCATTTTAAAATAACCATAATAATCTTTTAGCATTTGTCACCACATCTCTATTATTATAAAGGGAAGCCAATTCGTTTGATGCTAAGACTTCACCAAAATTTAAAATTCCTAGAATATTATTCTTCAATAAAATTAGTTAACACAAATTATTTCTTACATATATCGCAGTTTTCAAGTCGTTTTTACTCTCGACAAGTATCCTCTTTTCTTTTGAGAAATTGTAGCTACATTCTCTTTTATACCTTATATCTTCTCATGTTCATTCTGTAGTATAGTTTCATGATCGGAATTGTTGATTTTCTAGATTACATAGAAATTTTTTAGTAACAATTAGATTTCCCCTCTATTTACTTTAGATAACTAAACATTAGATAACTAAACGATTAGATTACATAGAAATTGATAACATTAGATAACTAAACGATTCTCAATTTGATTGATTTTTTTGCAAAGATGGTCTTTAAATAATGATCTAGAAAATGGACGATTTGGATTATGCAACTACACATTGTAATAGGCAAAAGAATAGAGAAGATAAAAAAAAAAAAAAGTAACTAGCATTCCTCTTTTCTTTTTACGACTTTTCATTAAAAATAGGCTTTTTATCACAAATGGTCCCTCAACTTTGATCAAAATATCAATTTGGTCTTAATTAAAGTGTATTTTCACTCAATGTGGTTCTTCATATATACCATCACACATCAATTTGGTCCCTCCGTTACCTTCCGTTAGATATTCCATCAAAAATGGCATGCCACGTCAGCATTTTCCTATTTTCTATTTTTCTAAAATCTTCTAACTTCAAATTTTCATTAAAAATAGCTTGGGAGTCATAAAACTGTTCCGAAAAATCCTACGAACTCTTCTCGAGTAGTACTATTATTCTATGACCTCAATTTCAAGATTTAATTTTCAAAAATTTTAATAAAAATTCTAACATCTTTAAATAATTTTCAATAATCCAAATTAAATTTTAAGAACCTCTAATAATTCTCCAAAAATTATTTCAACCTCAAATAATTACATAAAACCACCAAAAAAATTCAGTGTCTCCAAAATCATTTAGAAAAATTCTCCAAAGATCAACAATATCTATAAGGATGCATTTATAAAGAAACACAAGCAGTTGCATGACCTAAATGATTCGACACTCCTAGTGAGATATCACAAATTTTGAGTGTACATATCAGCACAACAAGATTGTTAGACAAAGACATAGAACTTAAATAATTGATCAATACACTAACCTAGTGTATCAATTGACAGATCATGAATGCTTATTCTATCAATAGTTAGTTAGCGCTCTTTAGCGCAAAAATACTGTTTTACTAAAAGCTAAGTGTCAGATAATTTGTGTATTAATACACATAATCGCTCTATCAATTGAGCATGTAGGTTTTTTGTACTGGCTGAAGAAAAACAAGGGTTTTAGGGACTCTATCAATTGAGCATGAGACTCCGGAAATTTTTCTAAATGATTTTGGGACAATGATAATTTTTTGTGGATTTATGAGATTTATTTGAGGTTAATATAATTTTTGGAGAATTATTAGAGGTTGTTAGAATTTAATTTGGATTATTGAGAATTATTTGGAGATGTTAGAATTTTTATTAAAATTTTTGGAAATTAAATTCTGAAATTGATGTCATAGAATAATAGTACTACTCGAGAGGAGTTCGTAGGATTTTTCGGACTCCTAAGCTATTTTTAATGAAAATTTGAAGTGAGAGGATTTAAAAAAAATAGAAAATAGAAAAATGCTGATATGGAAGGCCATTTTTGACCGAATATCTAACGGAAGGTAACTGAGGGACCAAATTGATGTACGGTGGTAAATATGGAGGACCGCATTGAGTGAAAGTGCACTTTAATGACCAAATTAATATTTTTGTCAAAGTTGAGGGACCATTTGTGTAAAAAGCCTTAAAAATATATAATTTACAAATTTCTTTTGGTACTTAAATATTAGATTAGCTTATTGAAACTCACCTAGTGTGCGTCTAAGAGAATATATAGTAAGGTAGTATATATTCTTAAGTAAAATGAGATTTGGTGGATCCCCATTTGTGTGTAGCAAACATATTAGCAATTAAATCCAGCAATTAGGAGAGTAGGTAACGCTCACAATCATAATTATGAGGTCAAAGGCTGGGTTTCATTTCATGGCCACAAAGACGGCATTAATTATTTGTTACTCTTAAGTTTGTGATTAGCAGATTCCTTGAATAATCAAAATGCATTGTATGGATTAAAAGTTTATAACCTACCACACTCACAACTCACAAATGTGTCAACTCTCTGGTCTTTACATTGAGGAATCAAGAAACTTTCCAACAACATTAATTCCCAAATTGGAGATCGAGTGGCCAGTTCCTTCAGATTTATTTGATTGCTTAAGAACGTGGACATTTTAAGGATGGCCGTCTGCCGACTAAATTAGTGACAAATTAACTGATGTTCGGTTTTGATGCCCACTAAGACTACTTTTAATACTCTCAAATAGTGGTTACCAAATCTTTTCCAATGTGCAAAAGAAAAGGAAGTTAAACAAAAAACAAAATAGTCAATCTCTAATTTGATAATTTAATTATTAGGTTTTTGGGCAAATAAGTCTTCCATTGTTGTTTTGGGCCTAAGGCCCCCAGTGTACCCAAAAACAAAAAAACAAAAAAAAGAGTCTTCCATTGTTAATTTCCTCTTGCACATTGCTAGCAATTTTGTATGTGTAGGCCGGTTATATGTTATCTCTTTCTCATAATATGTGAATGGGTCACACTGTATGTACCTGTTAATTAAATATAATTTTCTCTCATAACATGTATGCGATTCCACGTGATGCTGTGAGATAGATGTTTTATGTAACTGACATATTTCTCACCATTGTATGCATTGGTAGTGGTTAATTAGTCATAATTCCTTCTTACAGCATAAATGTGCATTCCACATGATGTTGCGAGGTAGGTGTTTCATATAACTGACACAAAGTAATTTTTTTAATGATGCAAAAGGAATAAAACAAAGTTGAGGGGTGATTTTAACATGTAGGCGTCGGTTATATATAATTTTTTTCATAACATATATATATATATATGTGGGTCTATTTTTATATACTGGCTATACATAATTTCTTTCTCCTAATATATGTGTGAATTATCTCTCATATGTATAATGTGGGATGAATGTTGTATATTTATACTTAGATAATAATTTCTCAAATTATGCAAAGAGAATAAAATTATGGGCGGGAGTGATTTAGAGAATAAATTTGCTTCGGTAGGAAAGGAAGGTTAGCTAGTCAAATCTGCTCAAAATAAGCCAATAAGTCAATTTTATTATTTTGATTTTACCATACATCCTTCCATCTTCATAGGACATCACAGGCCTACTGCATGCTTTCAATTTTTGACATTAATTCGAAAAGTGCTTATAATTGGCACTTTGAAGTGACCAAATGGGGTCAACCCTAATGAGCTTGATGAGCACACTAAAACGTATTTGGACTAAATTAATTTTAATGGATTTCAGATCTCCAAAAATAATTAATCAAATCTCGAAATCATGTCCTTAAAATCTTTGTCCGAAATCATTTTTCTTTTCTCTCCTGAATGTCTGGAGATGATTTTCCTTTCCGTATGTAGAGCCAATTTAAGTTTTCAATTTATATCCTATTTTGTATAATTTCTTCTACTTTCTTCTTCTTCTTGCCGATTTTCTGTATCTTCCAATTTGTGCAACAAAGCTGTTCCTATTTCCACAGTTCCCATACACTCAAGAGAGGAATTGGAAATAAATCCAATTTCAAAATAAAATAAAAAAACAATTAAGAAAAACCAATAAAAACAATGATTTGATTTTAAAAATCAACGAATTTATTATTGTAGTTAGACATTTTTTTTTATGGAGACCTTTGACTTTCCCACTTTCCCTCCAATCCCACAGTCTCATTCCCATCATCCCATGCTTTAAATACAGACACAGCAATGGATAAAATTAATGAAAAAGGAAAACTCATTTCTGTGCTCCCAATTCATTTCTCACCCCTCTCATCTTCTCCAAGAGTGCTGCCTAGCACTCTCGTCATTTCTGCAATTTTGGTTTTTAGGCTCTCAAAGATGTCATTGCTTGGATGGTATGCTTATTATTCATGTGTCATTGCTCTCTTATTACTTGGTATTGGATTAGGACCAGAGCAAGCAAATGGCCATAAATATAGAATAAAAGGGAGCAAGAAGATGACTTCTTGTAAAATCATTGTTGATCAATCTGGCAAGAAGGCCAATTTCACTTCCATACAATCAGCTATAGATTCTATTCCTTCAAACAACAAGAAATGGGTTTGTATAAGAATCAAGGCAGGCACCTATAGGTATGTACGTGTTTTAATTATTGATATCATATTTTATTTTTTTAATTTCGTTTATTTTGTAAAACCCATTATTAATTTGTGGGTTTATATACGTGTAAATTAATTTTCTATGTATGTGTATGCATGTAGGGAAAAGGTTAACATCCCTGATGATAAGCAATACATAATTCTCAAAGGAGAAAATAAGCATAATACAAAAATTGTTTGGGGTGATCATGCCTCACTTGATCGAAGCGCTACTTTCACTTCTTGGGCAGCGAATATCATTGTCAAAAGCATCAGCATTTCGGTAAGAAACTCATCCTAACTAATCTTTATTGGATTATTTTTGAGAGATTTAGAAAAATTGCTAAATCTTGCACCATTTAGAGATTTTTAGCCATTTTTCAGAGTTAGAAAAATATAACAATGAAGTAATATATGTTTAAACCCTCCTCGAGCACTACTCAACAGGACTCCATTGAAGACTTATCGGGAGTTAATATTTTTCAAACTCCCTATCATTTTTAAACAAAAAAATTTAATGGGTTTTAATTTATAACCCTTTTATTATTCTATTTTTTTGTAGAATGTCTGCAATTTATTTTTTAATAAAAATGGCAGTGTAATTAGATTTGATTTATTTCCTATTTTTGGTTAATTAATTGTGTTATGCAGAACTCATACAACAACCCAGTGAATAAGAATCCTAGAGTACCAGCAGTGGCAGCCATGATAGCTGGTGACAAGTCTTCATTCTATCGATGTGGCTTCTTTGGGTTGCAAGACACTTTGTGGGATGTTCAAGGACGCCACTTCTACAAGCTTTGCACCATTCAGGGTGCTGTTGATTTTATCTTTGGCAGTGGCCAGTCCATTTTTGAGGTTTACACTTAAGCTCCATTAATTAAATTTAATTTGTTGTATATATATCATATTCATACACTTCTACTTCCCCATTTTAACATCCTCAATCTATACAATATTGACACACACACACACACACATATATATTTTAATTTAGAACCCAACTTTTATATTTCTTTTTTCAAGACAAATGCAGAGTCATCTGTAATTGTCAATTGTTAATGTATGTGAATCTCACATTATTAAAGAGTTTCACACATGAACTAACAATAGTCCACACATACGTTGATACAATCAAAATATTATCTTTTTTTTTTAAGATACAGATGTGTTTTTTGTAATGAATAAATATTCTGTATGTGTTTTATAAATATTATGATGTGTGGGTATAAGAGTGATTAATTCATAATATTTTTTAGTGTGCGTGTTGGATCAGATGTAAATTTTTGACTTAATAATAAGTACACAGGTTGAAGCAAACAAAAATAAGTAGAAAAAATCAAGAATTCATTTCTTCTCTTTCCAATTTTCTGGTTAATATATATCCATTACGTTCTGGGACCCATGTAAGAAAATGTTTGGGAAAAAGTTGGGTTCCATTCTATGAAAATCCTTTGCTTTTTCTTGATCAAAATGTATTGAAAATTTGTTTTGATTTTAATTAGAATTAATGATGAAATTTTTCTCTGATACATGCAGGGATGTAACATATCAGTTCTTGGAGGAGCTCTGGGTGGTGCAGGTTTTATCACAGCACAGGGAAGGGAGAAACCAAATGATACAAATGGGTTTGTGTTCAAGGAATGCAGTGTGTCTGGTACTGGCTTAACCTACTTGGGAAGGCCATGGAGAGAGTACTCCAGGGTCATTTTCTACAATTCAAATTTCTCAAATATTGTAAAACCTGAAGGGTGGTTTGCTTGGGGCTCTGTTGGTCATGAGTAAGATCTCTCACCCTAATTACATTACACCAATCTTTTTTCTCACCACTAACATGCACATAACCAATTTAAGTAAATTATGAAGCTTTTTTTTCATTTTGGGTGCTTTTTATTTTTTACTTTAATTGGCTACCATATTTATTAGCATACAATATGTATGTATATGTGTCAATATCTCACTGATTTCATAAACTAATTTGGTGAATATATAGCAGTACGAATTAAATATTACCTCATTAGTTAGTATAAAATGTTTTGAAGAAAAAGCTAGCTTAATTTGGTAATATTTTGAAGAAAAAATTTACAAATACTATGTTTAATTTGCTTGTTTTATTGCATTGATAGTTAAACTTAATTTGGCCCATAATTATGTGTTATTTTTGTGATTTGCAGGGGCCAATTAACGTATGCAGAGCATGGGTGCTATGGACCAGGAGCTGACACTTCAAAGCGAGTGAGTTGGGAGAAGAAGCTTAGCACAAATACTGTGCAGCAATTAGCTAGCTTGGATTTCATTGACTCTGATGGATGGCTCAAAGACCAGCCTTTCTAATTAAATTTGCTTTCACTTTCACTTTTACTTTAATTATATTCCAGCAGCAATATTAATATATATTGTTTGCAAAACTTGTAATATTTTTTCACTTTCGATCTCCACTCCATTCCTGCTGTCGCAAGATATATATGTCTTTAATTTTCTTGTCAAATCTGTAGAATTAATGTTCAAAGGAAATACATGGATTCACCAACTAGACTTGGCATTTGGCAATACACACAACACCCTGCAAGTACAATTTCTGAAAGAAATTAATTGAGATTCATAAATGTGGAATTTAAAAATACAGGACTAAATTGTTTTCCAAGGTAAAACACAAGGACTAAAAGTCGATGGGGTGAAAAACGAGCATAGATGAAGTTTAGTAATTTACATTAGCCATGTGTTGTACGTGCCACTTCATATACCTCCTGACTACTAGTCATTTCTAAGTTCGAACATGATCTATTCGTTGATCATGTCGCATTCAGGTTAAGCGGCATATATACTGTGAACTAGAAATTTAAGAGTTTTTTTTTTTTTTTTTGTAATTTCTAAATTAAACCTCTCGTACTCTTTACATAATAAATAAAAAAAATAATTAATTCATATAATCCCATATTAAAAAAATTGGAAAATTTAGTCATGTCATTATATACCGAATTTGCCATCATAAATCCAATCCGGGTTATTCATGTTTGACATCGCTTATTTTTATTCATGTTAAGAGTCTTGTAACTAAAGATCAAATTTTACTTTTTGTCCATGTAATTTGGGTCAGGTTGTACTTTGGTTTCTATAATTTTAATGGTTTTAATTTTGATTTTGTAGTTTACAAATCATTACAATTCAAGAATATTTTAGCATCTTCATTCATTAAATCGTCAAATTTGTTGTATTTTTTCATAATGATAATCACAAGCCATTGTGATTTTGGTAATTTATTTTACATACTGTGAGCGATTCAATGAGGATTTAATAAATTAATTGACGAAAATACTATTGTGTCTTTGAATTGTAACGATTTGTAAACTACATAATCAAAATTATAACAATTGAAACTACATAGACCAAAGTAAAACTTGATCTAAACTACAAGGACCAAAAGTGAAATTTATCCTTAAAAAAAATGGTGAGATCTAACCTCTGCTAAGTTCAAGTTAGAGTCTAGTTAAAAATTGCCACCCAACTTCTAAATTAAGGTCGAAACCCCTTTACTAAACTAGTATGGGGTTCCATGGTTTTATATGCTTCTGCGTTCCGATACCTTTCATTGAGTGCTTCGACCAGAAGCAATAGCTTCAATTGTAGTGATAGCCCAGTTAGTAGCAAATAACCTAACTTATACTTGAGGCTTGAGCTCAAAGCCTCAAACCACAACACTGACATAAGAAAAAATACAAAAATATAAAGAAGACAATTTTAGATTTATTATAGTAACACACTAACACGTCATTTCTCATAAACTGTTATAAATGCAGAGTATGGAAATACAACCATATGAGCTCTTGCTCTCTCAGTCCTCAGAATGAGTTAATACACTTACACCCGATAAAGTTTATCGTCTTTTCACATACACCCCATGAAGTTTTAAAACTATTACATATATCCTCCTATAGTGAGACAAAAATAATGAGAAATTATGCAAAAAAACATGCTAAGGGATTAAATAACCTAATAAGATTATTCAAAGTATAAAGTTCCCTGAATACAAATATTTTTTATTTATTTATTTATTTATTTTTTCTTGTAAGAGGTTATATGCAACAGTTTTAAAACCTCAAGGGATGTATGTGTAATTATTAAAACCCCAAAAAGTGTATGTGAAAATACGATAAATCTCATGTAGTGTAAGTGTAACTCTCCTCAAAACTAACAAATGTTTAAAATAAATCAATGGCAAAACGAAAAGTACAAATACAACAAAATTGAGAAGGGTCCAAATTCCATGGCATCCACTTTTTCTGCGGGGGTTCTAATCTTTGACATTCTTCTCTCATCTTGTGCATGCCTAGCAAAGCCATGCTGCACTGCATCCATCTTCAGAGTTATCTGTATATCTATTATCTGTTATGAACAGTACAGACAGCCATCCAACTTATTCTTTCCTACCACATCAAATCGGACTTCAAACTCTATCTTGTAGAACTCTGATCATATAAATACATGTAAGAAAAGGAACGGCCGGGGCACTACCAGTATGGCTTAGATGCCCAGAAATCACTTTGAAAACAAAGCCAACTCCAGATATTCAGAACCAGATACTTTCTCGGAAACAAAGTGGCTGCCGATACCAATGGTCTATTTAGTATTATGTGTTGGAACACTCAAATAAAATTTTGTATTCTTGAAGTCATCCAAAAGTGGATTGTATCCATCTTTGGTTCTTGTCTTCGAGGGCAAGCCAAACTCTTCCATGAATGATGACGTATCAAGCTGCATCATATGTAATTTGATTAAGAAAAATGCAGTGTGATTGACGTTGTAAACTAATATGTGAACAAGGCTCACATTCCAAAGAAGTAGTGATAAGAAATAAAAAATAATTTTCCTTTTCTTATTCTACTTATTTTCTATTTCATATTGATGGACAAGGAAAATTGGAACCTATGGCCTACCTAAAAGGTTTTAAGCAGAGTAAGAGAAAAAATAGAAAAGAATGAAAAAGAGATAACAGAGAGAGAGAGAGAGCAGTATTGAAGAATAAATTTATCTCATATATTTTTGTATATACAGTAGAGTCTATATATATAATTGATAGGAGTATTCTAGAGTCTACAAGAAATAGTTCCGTTACAAGATATTTTTACAATGGGTATGAAATATATGTGGGCTCAGTCATTATCCACACTCTTATTGTGGGAATATTCTGATGAGCTGTTCTGGATGCTTGATGAGCTGTTGTGGGTGTGGTGAGTGATCGTTGGATGGGTGTGATGAGTACTTTGTGGGTGAGCTTTTGTGCAATGCTGAATATTATTATCATCCCCCCGCAAGCTGATGCGAGGAGGTCGAGTGATCAGCTTGGAGCTCAATTCTTTGAATCGTGGGGAAGGTAGACCTTTGGTGAATATATCAGCAAGTTGAGCAGATGATTCAAGATGACGAATGTTGATAGACTTGCTGGTAAAAAGTTCCCGAATGAAGTGATAATCAACTTCAACATGCTTGGTTCTAGCATGGAAAATTGGATTAGCAGCCAAGGCAATTGCACTGATATTGTCACAGTAGAAGAGGGGAGGGTGAGTGAGATAAATGTGAAGATCCCGCAGAAGAGAACATAGCCAAATAGCTTCAGCTGCAGAATGAGCAAGAGCTCGATATTCGGCCTCGGTGGATGAGCGAGCAACTGTAGGTTGCTTTTTGGCAGACCAAGAGATGAGATTGTTACCAAAAAAGATGCAGTAACCAGTGGTAGAACGCCGATCTACTGGACAACCAGCCCAATCGGCGTCCGAATAAATGGTGAGTGTGGGAGTGCCTTTGGTGAAGGATATGCCATAATCAGGAGTGGATTTAAGGTACCGAAGGATTCTTTTGACAGCTGTGAGATGGGGGGTTCTGGGATTGTGCATAAATTGGCACACTTGGTTGACAGAGAATGCAATGTCAGGACGAGTCCATGTGAGATATTGGAGAGCCCCGACAATGGAACGATAAAGGGTAGGATCAGAGAGAGGGTCACCAGTGGAAGTGTCTAATTTAGCAATGGTGGAGGGTGAAGGGAAGGGTTTGGCTTGAAGCAGAGAAGTTTTAGAAAGAAGATCAGTTGTATATTTAGACTGACAAAGAAATAAGCCAGAAGAATCACGATGTACCTCAAGGCCGAGGAAGTAATGAAGGGGACCCAAATCTTTCATGGCAAATTTGGAGCTGAGGAGAGAAATCAGATGTTGACAGTAGGAGGAAGAGCTGCCAGTAAGGACTATGTCATCAACGTACACCAAGAGGAAAGTAACAGAGTGATCAATCTTGATGAAAAGAGATGGATCAGCTGTAGAAGTTTGAAAACCCAGAGATAAAAGCCCATTGTGAAGCTCTTCATACCAAGCCCGCGGGGCTTGTTTAAGCCCATATAGGGAGCGCTGAAGCTTGCAAACATAGTGAGGCTTAAGTGGATCTTGGAAGCCAGGGGGTTGGACCATAAAGACATCTTCATGGAGATGCCCATGTAAGAATGCATTAGAAACATCAAGTTGGGAAATAGGCCAGTCATGTTGGACAGCTATGGAAAGAATGACCCGAATGGTGGGGGGCTTAGCAACTGGGCTGAATGTCTCAGTGTAGTCCACGCCGGCTTGTTGGTGAAAGCCCTTGGCGACCAAACGAGCTTTATACCGCTCTATAGACCCATCAGCTCGTTGCTTAAGGCGAAAGACCCACTTGCAGCCCACAAGATTTTGAGTGGGGTTGGGAGGAACTAAGGTCCATGTGGAGGTCTGGTGCAAGGCTGCAATTTCAGTGTTCATAGCGGCCATCCAATTAGGATCCTTAGCAGCTTGATGATAGGTGGAGGGTATGGGAGGAGATGATTTGGCAGAAAGGAGAGCGGAAGGGAAAGGGTGACGAGTGGTAAAGGCTTTGGGCTTATAGATGCCGTCTTTGGCACGAGTTTGCATTGGGTGAGTGTTTGTGGGGCGGGGAGGGGAAGGTGGAGGGGAATGAGATTGAGATAGAGGAGTGGGCAATAATGAGGGTGGAGAGGAAGTGGAATCAAGAGCAGAGGAGGAAGAAGAGCTGGAAGGAGAGGGTGAAAAAGGAGCTGGAGAAGAAGGTGCTGGTATTGGAGGTTGCTGGAAAGCGGGTGGGAGAGGTAAGGCAATGGGGTGATGTAGAGGGGCAGGAGAGTATGTAGTAGGAGCAGGTGGAGCGGCTTTAAAGGGGAATGAATTTTCATCAAAGACAACATGACGAGAGACATATACACGTCCGGAAGATGGATCAAGGCAACGGTAGCCCTTTTGATTGGTACCATAGCCAATAAATATACACCTGCAGCTGCGAAAATCAAATTTGTGATGTGAATAAGGCCTAAGCCAAGGATAACATGCACATCCATAAGCTTTGAGAAAGGTGTAGTCAGGAGTACAATGAAAAAGTTTTTGAAGAGGACTGATATTTTGGAGAGAAGAGGAGGGCAATCGATTAATTAGATAAACTGCTGTGTGAGCTACCTCTACCCAATATTTGAGAGGTAGTGAAGACTGGGCAAAAAGGGTGCGGGTAAGCTCAATAATGTGGCGATGTTTTCGCTCGGCCATGCCATTTTGCTCGGGAGTGTGGGGACAAGTAAATTGCTGAGCAATACCATGGCTAGTTAGAAAGTTGCGAAAAGAGGAACTGGTGTATTCACCACCATTATCACTCCGCAAAGCTTTAATAGGAAGGTTGAATTGTTTCTCAACTAAAAGTTTGAAGTGCTGAAAAAGTTTAAATACATCTGATTTGGAATGTAAAGGATAGAGCCAGGTGAAACGAGACCAATCATCAATAAATATTACGTAGTATTTAAAACCACTAACAGAAGGTATTGGGGCAGGACCCCATACATCAGTGTGTATGATTTCCAATGGAAATGAAGTGGTACTAAGAGATTTAACAAAAGGTAATTTTGATCTTTTTCCTAGTTGACAAGAAGAACAAAAAAAATGGTTCTTGGAATGTAAAGCCTTGAGCTGATGCTGGGAGAGAAGGTGTTGCAGTGTGGAGGAAGATGGGTGGCCAAGACGTTGATGCCAGAGAGAGGAGGAGGCAGTTGTGCTGATGAAGGCTGTTGGAGATTGTTGATGAGGAAAAGACAATCGAATAGGATAAAGGTTGCCATCAGTAGGGCCCTGAAACAGAACTTTCCCCGAAGGAATATCCTTGACAATGCAACCAGAAGGAGAAAAAATCAGCAAACAGTTGTTATCATTAACAAATTGGTGGACAGATAATAGATTATGGGAAATTGAAGGAACATGTAAAATGTTAGTAAGACTAAAGAGAGAGCCAGAGTTGGAAGAAAGAGCTTGAGAAGAGCCAATATGGTGAATGTCCAAACCTGGCCCATTACCAACAGCGACTTTGTCGGAGCCGGGGTAAGCCAAGTGAAGAGAGAGATGAGAGAGGTCGTTGGTGATATGGTTGTTGCACCGGNGAGAGATGAGAGAGGTCGTTGGTGATATGGTTTGTTGCACCGGAGTCAGCATACCAAACTGTGTTGGAAGATGGGGTGGGAGGGGTAGGGTGAGTTCCAGAGGTAGCAACCATGGCCTGAAGTTTGGAGGTTGGAACTCTGCCTTGGAAAGCATGGTTCATGCGATGATAACAGTTAATAGCAGAGTGATTATTGCCATTACAGATTTGGCAACGAATTTTGGTGGGATTGGAGTTGTTGAACCGAGATGGAGGGTGAGGTCTGAAGAAGGAAGGAAACGTGGACTGATTTTGGGGTGGAAATGAGGTTTTGGAAAAAGAGGGCTTGGGTGGGTGGTGGTAAGAATGTGGGCCACGGGTGTTTCTATTTTGTGAGGGGTTGGGCCTATTTTGAGAAGTGATGGCTGAAAAGGCTTGAGTGTGAGTGTGGACTTCTGGTGTAGGGAGTAGGGCTGTGGTCCTCTTTGCAACTTCAATCTCCTCGCTGAGGAGAAAACCATGGAGTTCATCAGGATTGAGGGGTTCAGCACGAACGCGAATGGAGGTAGAGAATGCGTCATAATCAGGAGGAAGACCGTGAAGAGTGTGAGCAATAAGTTCAGAATTGGACAAAGGTTCACCAGCAGCTGCAAGAGCATCAGAAATTTCTTTGATTTTCTGAAGATAGTCAGTCATGATCTGGTCACCCTTTTGCATATTTTGAAGCTTGCTTTTGAGTTGAAGAATATGAGATCTGGTGATTGTGGCAAACCGACGCTCAAGGTTAACCCATAAACCTCGAGCTGATGTAGATCCAACGGTGTAGGAAAGGACTGACTCAGACAATGAAGCATTGAGCCATATTCTACAGGTACGGTCTTTTTTGACCCATTGTGTGTAGGCTGGGTTTGGATCTGTGGTGTTGGGTAGAGATTTGGGTGGACAAATGTCAGTCCCATCAATAATACCATACATATCATAATTTTCGAGGATTGGAGTAATGACTGATTTCCATAAGAGAAAATTTGCGGTGGTAAGTTTAATGGGTATGAGGGTGGCTATGTGTTGAGGAGAGATAGAGGATTGGAGAGATTGGGAGGTAGTTTCAGGAGAGGTAATGATGGGGCTGGGAGATTCTGCTTGGTTAGGCATTTTTTGATCTGTGTGCTGTAAGGCAGTGGCTCTGATACCATAAAAGGTTTTAAGCAGAGTAAGAGAAAAAATAGAAAAGAATGAAAAAGAGAAAAGAGAGAGAGAGAGAGAGCAGTATTGAAGAATAAATTTATCTCATATATTTTTGTATATACAGTAGAGTCTATATATATAATTGATAGGAGTATTCTAGAGTCTACAAGAAATAGTTCCGTTACAAGATATTTTTACAATGGGTATGAAATATATGTGGGCTCAGTCATTATCCACACTCTTATTGTGGGAATATTCTGATGAGCTGTTCTGGATGCTTGATGAGCTGTTGTGGGTGTGGTGAGTGATCGTTGGATGGGTGTGATGAGTACTTTGTGGGTGAGCTTTTGTGCAATGCTGAATATTATTATCACTACCCAGTCTCCACCTCATCCAGTCATCCCTCTAGAGTCCCTGCTACATGCACTTTCTCAACATTGAACGTTATGTTGTGGGATAGAGTATCTTTTTAGGCCTCTGTTTCTAGTGTCTTTTGGGGAGTGACTGTTTGAGTTTTAAGGGTGATTAGTTACAGTTTTGTTTCTGGTTTGATATGTACTATAGCAAATGGACTTCTTGTCCATTGCTAAAAAGACCATTCTCGCCATATATTTGTGAAAACAAGCCACCTTCATCAAATGAGTTTGTCTTCATGAATAGGAATTTATCTTATGGTTTCCACAAAAAAAAAACTACATTACAATAGAATTAGACTCACTATAATTGTTCGCCTCTTCTTTCCTTCTTTGGATGATAGATCCTTCTGCAGTTTCAGCCATCCAGAACAGTAATGGTCAATACGTTCTAAAAGCCAAAATTCGGTGGGGAAAAAAATATCAGCATCCCCCTGCAAACAAACCAAATCACAACCTTTAGTTTCATAAAGTTGCTTACATTTAGAACTTGAGTAATCAAAAAAATAATAATAACAGTTTGGAAAGACAGTACAGAGTGACCTTACAAACAGAAGAAAGTTGACCATTTAGGGAATATATCTGTAAGAAGCACTGACTATGTAAACATTACACTTTTAAAAGCAGAATATATTTTGACAATAAAACTCGAAGGCTACAATGAACAATGGTATATCAAGAACGCAAGGACTCACAGGCTAATTTATTTCTAAAGCAATATCCCCATCAAAGCTGTAGTTCATTTTTTAACCCACCCTTAGAAAGAAGGAATAAGTTGTCAGGTTGCACAGTGGAGACATTTGGATATCAGAAAGCAATAAATTATGTTGTTCTACAATACAATTGTCTTGGACCTACTTTGTATCTCATAGCATTTGGAAAGCATTATACAATGCTTCAAACCACATGCTATAGAAATGACCTAATGCCTTGAAAACACCAATTTTTATTCAGAATTTAGTCTAAGCCCTAAAATGCTATTGCAGAAATTAGAAGGAGAAGTTTAATTCTGCAAAGGGAGCAACTTTACAAACCAAAAAGCTCTTAGGAGTTGATGGAATGAGGCAAGAGGGAAATTAGATGCTAGCAGTCATATCTTAACTTTTACCGTATATTACATTAAGGGGAGGGGGAGTAATTAGGAAATAGATGCTAGCAGTCATATCTCAACTTCTACAAAAATTCTGCCCCCCTTCTAAAAGAGCGAATTTTTTAGGATCCACCACTAAGTGCCTTACAGCCTTCAGCCTCTGCAGGTCTTCAGCAAGTCATACTTCAAGCAATACAAATTCTTAAAATATTTCTGTACTAGTCCCACTGCCAGATACATCGATACAACATTCCTGATCATATTGTCATACTTCTAGTGCTGCGTCTAATTAAAATATATATATATATTATATCACACGCACAAGCAATCTGCGGCCATTTTGGCATTTCATACAAACATGTCAGATGAAAACCTATAGAAATAATAAAAATAACATACCCTTGCATCCAGATAACTGCTATAATCTGAGCTGCTGCCATCTTTCTGTAGACAAAGGATAAAACTATGATCATCATATTGTTGCTAATTGTCATTGAAATGCTTTTTTCTAACAGAATTAAAATGCCATGTATAATAAGAGAAACCGTAGAACTAGGCTTTTTCAACTAGAGCGGCACAATTGTCACCCCCCAAACTACTTATCCCACCAAGCATTTGAAAAATATATATATTCTAATTACAACTTTCTCCTGGGAATTACCTACAAGGACCCTTAAGATTAGAGGAGAAGAAAAACAAAAGAAAACCTAGGGCAGGTACCACGGATGGCAGCACCCATCAAGGGGTGCTGCCATCAGCCGCAGGGCAGCGACCCCAGATCGGAGGCTGCCTTTGGATGACAGGGGCACTGCCATGGATGTGACAGCCATGGGTAACGGTAATTTAGGAATATTTGTGGATTTTTTTAGTACAATGAATTTTTTATTTTTTATTTTGTGAGGGGTGGAAAAGGTAGGTGCATGGGTGAGCATTTCATTCATGGGATGGAAATCTATAGATTTCACATACAATCCTAACTAGGAGACAAAAGTGTGCAAAAAGGCCTCTACATGTATCCTGATCCTGATGTCATTCCAGATGTTCCAATTCATTGGGTTCCTAGGTGACTACATGGTGTGTTTTATACTCATTTTTATAACCCATTAATTTATATTTATATTTCTCAAAATTTAATATAATACATAATTATAAATGCACTAGTTGGAATTTTGAAATTACGATAACTCATTTAGCCTGAAAAATTTACGGTAGAATAGATAATTTCAAAAATAGTAGGGGATTTCGTGAGTGACCTTTTAACCTTGTTCCTTTCTAGAACTGTGCTGTGCTAACCCAAAATTAGATTAGTTTTGCACCAAAGTGACACAGAAGTATACATACAAAGTATATAATTCCAATCACAAAGGGAAAACTCTACTACACACAAATAATTAAAGAATATTATGATTTATGACTAAACGTCAAACAACATTATATTATGATAAGTTCAGAAGAAAAAGGAAAAGACAAAACAAAATTATACCTTGGTTGAAACCAATGGAGCTCTTTCACCAAGTATTTTCACATCAGGTAGGTAATTAAAGTCTGAAGCAATTAAGGACATCTTTGGTAGCGCCCCATGTAGAACTTCAAGAAGTTTCTGGATGATAAAAGGCAAAATTATTTCCATAATAAATTGATTATAAAATAAAACGAATTACCAAACATTTCCCTCACCAAGCAACCAGTTGGTAGCCAACATCTTCGAGGCTTTGGAAAGACTTTAGACCAAATTCTTTTTGCTTTTAATATTGCTCTGCTTTGAGAATCATGATTTTTGTCCAAATTGATGATCTCAACACATCGCTTAATTAGTGAGTCTTGCATCGGCTTATACAATTCAGATAGTGCTCCCCTATCAATGCACAAAACATTAATCAGTAAAATTGAAATTATGTTCCCCCAGAGCACAGTTCAAAGACATGGTAGAGTAGAAATGTAATTCAGCTGCTACATAAGCCGTTTTTAAAATTAACTTAAACGAAGATTTTATGCCATCTCTGATTCAGATATAGTACGAGATGGATATTGCAAGCCACAACCAGGAGTACACACTAAAACTGAAAATCATAGTTCTAAACATTTTCAATTACTTGAGATGGAAACATTTTCCTTTTAAAACTAGAAGTATATAAACTCTAAAGAGTGTGATACCAGAATGAGTAATCGCATAAACAAGTGCGATCTTAGCACCAAAAGTAACCGGTATGATCTAATCTTGTGTAGTTTAACAAAAGGTGTGATACATGATTGCCACAGATAACAAATGAGATCGACAGATACAGTAACCTCTACTATCATAGCAGATCAATAAACAAGGATTTAAAAAAAAAAAAAACTTTAACTTTTACTAGGTTAATCCCTACATACAGATATTCATGTGTGCACACTGCAGAAACAAAACATTACTTTAGATAAATAGGTCAGATTGAACAATCCTTTTGACAAAGCTGATGTGAGCTTTTTTCTTACTCAATTGGTGGACTAATTTTAGATGAAAATACAGCAAGATTTAATCTGCAATAGTGCAATTTATGGATACTGCTTGCACAATGTTGCTTACCCATCTTGTTGCTTCTCTACCCATACTTCCATCCATGGGGAAACTTGATTTTCTGAATAGATAAGATCGTGTGGAAGATTATCGAGTACCTGTAAGGTTAAAGAGACTAAATGACTTTTGGACCACAAGTAGATTAACTTGAAATTAGTCTACTGAGAAACTACAGAAACTTCCAAGTAACAACCGTCATTGTCCGTCCACTGATATTACTTACTATTAGTATAGATAATAGAAAGAGAAGGCAAAAGAATTTGTGCCACCATTATATCATCAGCTTTTTTTTTACGGCAATTAAAATAAGGTCATCATTAAAAACTTAAAAGATATCAGGCAGTTAAGAAAGGCCATCATTGAAAAATATCGTGGTACATAATTCAATATCAATCACATATGTCAAGGTAGAAGTCTTTACATCAGTACATAAAGGTATTATGTATCATATCCATGAGAGAGAAAGCAAGCAAGTATTAGTTGTTATGTTATAAAAGATTATTCACGGGAATAATGCTTTGGGATCTTAGTTGCAACTTTGCAGTTCAGATGCCCCATTGATATTGCTTCATATTTGACAATGATCTCATTCATTACATGCATCAAACTAGTTGCAAGTCGCAACATTCAAGATGTTTAAAACCAATGAACTTTGATAGGAAAGATTCATTCATCCATTATTCTAATAGAATTATAGTGACCACAGATGTAATATTATCAATCCAAGGACAGAACATACCTCAAGCATTATTACCCAACATGGTTGTTGCTCCGCATCCCCTATCAAACAATTAAAGAGATATGAAAACTAGACACAGACCAGCTGCACTATAAAATGAATGCATGGAATTGAATAATCATTAAACGAGAAATCTTTGGGCTGGGATAACCGAAATGATATATGAAATCCAAGGATGATAACAGCAGGAGAAAAATTGGTGCCCCTGAACTGAAATGCTAGAGTATTGAAGAGAAATAGTATATATCTCTAATTGATAAAAGCGTAAAGGTTGCCTTTTGACATGGGTTTCAGTGCGAGCTGTGTATAAAAGTTGTTACAGAGAAATCTCCTTAAGTAGATGGGGGAGCTTCTTGACAGCTAAGAAGCTTAGTAAAGATGTGGCTTTACTTCTGTAATTTTTAGCCTAAGGGGAAGCCTTACCTCCACGCCAGCAGCCGCGGTAAGACGGAGGGAGAGGGGGGGGCTACTCACCGTAGACACTACAAAAGGAGAAATACATCTTATGACTGGGCTTACACACATTTGCTCACTTACGCTGTCCCCCCTCAGCTCACCCTATCCCCGGGCCTTATCTTCTCCTTATAATGGAGTAGTCATATCATGGTTAGAGAACAACTCTCCTTTGTGGAACCCCAAGGTTAAGCTTACTACCCATAAGAAGTGTATGTTCATGAGTACTTCAAGTTTTCTGCATATTCACTTGACAGCACAGCTCTTCCTGCAGAAGCACTCCAAGAAAAACTTTTAGAGCTTCTCTAACCAAAAGGCACTTTTGTCTTTTTCACTCAAACGCTACAAAAGAGCTTTTGGTTATTTGGAAGCATTTTTAACAATGTTAAAAGAACTCCCAAACCTACCCAAAGACTTTTTGGTCCATGAATAAGCTTACACGATAATAATTAGGTTATTAGTATTTCATTCATTTCATACTGGGGTTACCTTGAGTAGGGTAATATTTGTAATTTCAATAATTCTGGTAGTGGGCTGTAGGGATTTGAGTTTTATTTTATTTGTATGTCAGTCTAATTACATACAGGGCATATAAATAAGTATATAACAGTCTATGGAATTTTTATTTTATTCATCAATTGCGTTTTATTTGTGTCCCTGGTGCGTCTAAGTTTTCATTTTCTCTTTCACCCTTACTCTTCTTATTATTCCTATTTTGCTCTTTAGCCGTTCAAGTGCACTGTTCACAGAATTGTTGCACCATTATGTTGCATTCATTCTTAAATCAAACCCTTTCTTCCTCAATCAAAGCCGTACAATCCCAAGACTTCACAAGCTCTAGCCCAAAATAACCCAAACCAGAAATCAGCCACTGTCCTGAGGAAATCTGGGAATAAGTTTAGAAACCCTCAAATTCTCCTCGTACCCTAAGCCTCACAACCACAAGTTTCTAAACACCAAACCTACTGTATATTCACTTGTATGAAAGTTTCCTAATCTGACCCAAGCCAATGTTTTCAGAGGCAAAGCCGTAAGGCGAGGCGATGAAGCATAAGCCTTTCGGGACTTGAATACCATGATTAAAAATATATAATAATAAAACAAAGATAATGAACTATGTGAAAAGTTAAAGACACCATACCCCATCCCCTCCGGTCAGCAGCATCCCGACATTCTACTCGAAACTTTGATAAGTGAGTACGGACTTCTCCAACGGTTTCTCTTTGTATCTCAGCCAGTGAGGGACTGATTTCAACTGAGCTACAGTTTTAGATGATTGTAGTCAGCAAAAATACACACACAACATACATACATACACAAAGAAATACAGTCATATCTACATACAGCCAGAGACACACACACACACATAGTGACATAAATGAGGATTGAAAAACCTACTAAACTAGTACCAAAAGTAGATTGGCAAATCAACTCCAAAATATAACAAAATTGCATTTCAAATTATTTTATAATATCATAATCTAGAATTTTCTAATGTTGAAAATTTAACTTACAATAAACATTGCCTAATTATGTTCATAGTCAAGTGTATATACATTTAATGACGATAGCTCAGTTCATTTTAGTCGAAACGCAGGCAAACAATATATATCACATCCAATGTGTATCCAGAAAAGACAGTTAAGTGTCTTTAGGGTTTCTTGCCAATATAGGGAAAAAAATTTGCCATAACACCACGTGGCAGTGTGACCAATCCATTCAAATTATAACACATGTACAATTTTAAGGGTATTGTTCAAGATTTAGGGTTTTACATATTAATAGTTGTACACAAGTTATAATTTGAGTGGATTGGTCACACCACCATGTGCTATTACAAGTCACACAAAACATTTCTCCAATATAGGAGGTTATATTTGCTCTCTACCTTACCTTCTTTCAAAATGATCAGGGTTATTTGGGTTCAGCAAGAAATGTTTTAATCGTTGTTGACCATTTCTCATCAGTTTTGGTGATTAGGCTATAACTGACTTAATCTTTGTGCATTAACGAGTTGTTTCAATTATATATAATGTTGCAATTAATTGTTCTTAAAATTAATGTACGTCATGTATGGTTTATTTATGGTGTGATGGGCATAATGATTGATGCTTGAATTATGTTACTTTTTTTTTAAAGGGATCATGTTACTTAATTATTTCACAATTTATCATGCTTAAAGATTATGCATATGCAATCTATGTCATGCATATTATAGAGTGACACAAGTCAGGATGGTGTGCATGAGCTTGTGTAGTAGTGATGATTTGGCGAGGTTGGATTATACTCGAGAGATCCAAGACACTCATATGCCTAGAAAAATACTAGGCGACCTAGGAGAAAAGTAGGTGAGGAAACCTGGAGACAGAGAGAAGGGCCGAAAAGGGTCAACTCAATGCAACAAAGCACTCGGGGCCAAGTGGTATAAGCATGGTATGGGACATGCAAAGCCTACGTGTTTTGGGGCATGGGTTTACATGGATAAAAGTTACGGTTGTGATTATTATTGCATTTCATGTAATACTCATGGTGACAACTTTTATTAAATTATGACTATGTTTTATTAAGTAAAGTTTATTAATTGTTTACACTTCCGAAAGGTTTTAAATTACTCTGATTGATTTTATACAAGAACTTATACACTTTGAAACTATCATATTGGTCATTGTAGCAACAAGTGATCAATATTCACACCCTCGGTTCGGGGTATGGTAAAAGGGGAATTCATTTCGAATCCCAGGGTGTGACAAGTGAGTACCACCACAAAAGTAAAGTTTCATAGATTATTTCCATCTCACAATTGGTCCAACCAGAAGAACTTCACAAGATTTACAAGTAACAATAAAGCAATTATTATTCATTAGCTAAAAAATGATCACTTTAAAACATTTTGCAATTATAACTACATAAGCATGGGTTGGCAGATTAATTGCAGGCATAATATGATGTCAGATGAATGGTTCAAATAAGCCACTTCAAGTAAAACCAAGTAGCTGACAATAGTATCATGAGGTGCTATAGTCAAGGACATACGTATAAGTCATACTGTTGTAAACTCTTGAAGGTGCATTCAACATTATGTAATCCATGATTCCCTTTGCACAAGTTCCTGATCCACCACCAATTTCATATATCTGAGTGGACATTATAAAGGACAGATTAAAATTTAGCCTACTTGTATTAAACAAGTGGATGCATAAGTAACAGGTGGAAGGAAACATTTAAAGGCATGATTATCACCAAAATACGAGTAGCATGAACAAAAGTGAAAAAAATAGAAAGATCCAAAATCTGACACCTAGAAACATAAGCAAAGAACTTAAAAACAAGGGTACCGAAAAAAAAAATTAAAAACAAATTACGATGCAAAAAAGAAATAAAAAGAGTAATGTAAGAAACAAATAAAAATATCCAAATATCTCGCACCAAGAAACTTAAACAAAGAATTGAAAATTGTATGAGTTATAAACTAATTACTATATGCAATGCTAGACAGCAAAATAGCAACATTGAAGGGAAATCTTGGAATCTAGAAACCAAAGTATTTAGGAAGATTACATATAATGATAGAATCCTATGCTCTTTGAGTGAAATTTATTACTCCTACCTGATTATATATAACCATCATTTTCCAGGAAAAATAATGGACTCATATTGTAAGTTCGAGGACAAAAAATCTTGCAACTTATACATCCAAGACATGACACATCCAGCAAATAGCAAAACCATTACTCGACCTATATGATTGTAGTCAAAAGCTGGCTACGCAGCAGTGAGGATATAGCCTCAATTAGCTTGCTTTTGCCATCTGAGGTCTCGTCAATCAATTGTAGTAGTCATTCAACTATGGTTTCCCAATTGCAGACTTTAGACACTTGGGACATAAAGCGGGTATGGATTTTATTAGGAAAAAACAGAAACAGGAGTAAATTTTTCAGTTTCAAGAACATTACAGATATTACTTTAAGCTCTAGAACATTATGCTTTTCCTTATTGTAATTCCCAAATTCTGTTTGGCGGAAGGAAAACTGGGCTCTCAATAATAGCATCCAAAACTTGTGTGTACATGTAGAAATTAATTAATGAAAGCAATATCAAAGCACAACAGCTATGTACTGCTCACTTTATTTTTTAATTAGACTAAAACATATCAATGCCAAAAAGCAAATTTAGAACAAAGGAATACGCCCACTCCTAAATATCAGATAAAAGAATTAAACATGTAAACTCAATAAGATATCAAATGTGCACTACACTTGCACTAGAAGCAATAAGCATTTACTCCGACAACAAATGCATCTTCTATAGTGATATGTCCACTAACAGATCATTAAAAAGAGGAAGCTTACCTTTAGGGGAACTGAAAAGTTTGCAGTACGCAGTATGGCTTCAGCAATCCCATGGGCATACCAAGGCTATAAGGAAAATAAAGTTCATGATGTAAAAAAATTTGAAATTTCAAAGACATGCATATTGAGTTGGTCAAATAAGAAAATTGCAAATACGAGTGGACCCTTGTTTGGAAAACACCATTAAATTTTTTTTGAAATGGTTACCACTGTAATGTACATAAGACACAACACATCAAACTAGGACATGCATATGATGCTTCTTAAGTTCTCAAATGATACAAAGCTCACTAAGTTTATGAAGAGATTAAATAGAAACTGGAAAACAGTCAGGTAGTCTTGTATGTAAAACTGGTAACTTTTCTCTTTCTATTATAATCATATGTAAAGATTCAAAGGTACATTTATATGTAAAGCATTATCCTAAAATAGTGCAAAACATCATTTCACCTTGAAATCATGTATTTCCAATGACCAGACAAAGATGTCCAACCCAAATTGTGTCCTCTGAGTTAGTCAACTGGCGTATGTTTGTTTTCCCTTCATTTTTCTGTTTTGTTTTTATTTCTTTCAGTTGAATGTTATGTTTTCTTTTCTGTACCAAAACACAATAAATAGTAACATATTTTCATTCCTATTTCCAATTCAATATAGCAAGTAGCACAAAATTCATGCATGATAAACTTCGAAGGCATACAAGGAAGTTATCACTTCCAATCATCTTGTCAGTTCTGATCACAAAGGAATCAGTGAACTCTAATGATACAGGCCCCAGCAGAAAGCACCATCACGTACGGTATGTAAACTCCAAGACCTTACGTAAGCATATAAATTTATCCCCTAAGTTTATCCTAACATCATATTTTGAGAAACTATAAGGACTTTTCAGTATTTTGCTATATGGATTTAAGTAATGTATAATGATTAACAGAAAGTTTGCAAAAGCAGATGATGCCTGGTTTGAAAATCATTGAGAATAAATTGAGGAAAAAGCTTTCTACGTTTTCATAAATGCTTGGAAATTAATAAAATGTTATACAAGAAGTGATCTTCTTCTTCTTGGAAACTAAGAGAACAAAAATGAAGCCTTCTGAACTATGATTTCACTAGAGAAATTAGAATATAAGTCTCTTTATGCCAAGCAGAATGGGGGGAGAGAGAGAGAGATTACCTTAAAAATTTCCACAGGAGTAAACCATGATACTTCACTTTCCTTGTAAATTTTATCCAAGTATTTCATATAAGCTTTCCTGCCTATAAGATGTAGAGAGTTCAGTACATATCCCTTCCACAAGTTGCCATCCAGTACAATGGGTGGTTACTTTAAACAGAATTGACTGATAAGTAATTGGTGCTACTTCTCAAAAGACTAATGCTTTATATTATTTGCAGCCATGAATTATTTATGATAATGCCATTCAAAAGTTCCGATGATCTATCAATAAGAAAATATCTAAAAAAATTACCATAATAAATTATCAAAAAAAAAAGGACCATCCTAACCACACTGCAAAAGGAAAAGTATTTTATATTACGAATAAGTACAAATGAAAAATTATTCTTTCATATAATGAATCCACCTCATCCAATATAACAAATAATGCAACAAGTTTCATTATAACAGAAATGCGGAGATAGAAAGGGAGAACATCAATTTGACTCTGCTGAACGACTATTTGGACCAAATTTAAGAAGAGGAATGGTGAAATTCTGTTCATTTCAAATATTGGGCCAAATAAATGATGATTGCCAGGAAAACAAATTAATTTATGTAATCAATTCAGCTAAAATTTTATACAAACTATTAGGCAAGTTTAGCCAAAAAGATGAGACGCCAAAGTAATATAATTTGTACTCATCTGCATTTTCAATGTATTTTATATAATTCGGCAAAGAAAATCATTTTTCAGTAACAGATATGTTCAATCCTGAGAAGAAACAATACTAAAGAATAACTATTTAGTAAACCAGCCAATATATATTAGAAGAGTGAAGACATGTTCAACCCTTCCCAGTATCATTGTTCCAATATAGTTCATGCATCATCACACAAACAGAACCAAACCCACTAAAACGAGCACTAAATAAATTCATTCAAACATGCTCAAGATCTCTGAATCATATATGATTCTACAAACCCAATCAAAAAAAAAAATCAAAGACAAAACAAAGTTTAAGCTAGATACCTTCAATCCGATTGAACCTAATGGAATTCTGAAGCACTCCAACCGAGCTCGACCTTTGAGAGAAATACCCATGTTTGGGATCATATAATGCAGAATGAATGAAATCACGAACCTGCCCAATTCAATTTATGAACTTTTTTATTTTGTTTGTTTTATCCAAACAAACCCATTCTCTTGAATTGCATAAAGTAAAGAGTAGACATTGAAAATGAGACAAAAAGGGAGAGTGAGTGCCTTACAAGAACTGGTTTGTCACCAACAATGTGTGTGGAGAAAAGGGCTTGAAATGGAGATGCCCAGAGTTCACATGGGTTGACTGCAGGGAAATTCATTTCATTGGACTTAGAGGAGAGAGAGAGAGAGAGAGAGAGAGAGAGAGAGAGAGAGAGAGAGAGACAGAGAGAGAGAGAGAGTACCTTTGGGGATGTGGAAGAGGAAATGAAATTTTTTGGCAGAAAGAGTGCGAGACAACAACATGGTTTCGAATTCCAGGGGATGGTTTAGGTGGGAAATCCGCTTAAACCCTTGAACTGTTTGGTGGCCAAATGGGGGAGAAACTCAGCACGTTACCAGGTGAGATAGCTTTTGAGGGAAATCCGCTTAAACCCTCAACCCTTTGAGGCTATGATGGTTTAATAACTGAAGTTTTTCTTCTTTTTTTTACACTGAGCAAACTACGTTTTAGTACCTTAATTTTATATATTTTTTTAAATTAGTATTTTATTTTTGAAAACTTGTAAAAAAATATTTCAATTTTTATTTTGTGTCAAAATAATATTTCTGTTAGTGAAATTATTATCTGTTGACGTGACATAAATATTTTCGTTTTTTCCACACATGTTAAAAAATATAATTTTAAAAAACTTTTGAATAAAAAAATTTCTTAAAAAAATTAAAACTTTAAAAATAAGTATTAAAAAAAAAATACTCCCCCCACTAACCCATTAAAAAAATAAGGCATAAATTCAATTTAAACATATAACTATATATGTCATTTCAACAAGGTCCACGAACTTTAAAATATTTCAAATATACACCTGATCTACTATCTAAATTGAAAAATAGACTTTCATCCACTAATTCGTTGAGAGATCAGTTAAATGCCAGCTTAGTTTTTACTGACTGGGATTACTTGGCGATGTGGCGTCATCTCAACAAACATTTCCCATCAAATGAGCGACACGGCGACACTTGTCCACTTAACCCTGATACAAGCCCACAAACCCATCATCTCTTTCTCGCTCGTCAAACACAGGTAAGAGATTTAAATTTGAATTTGGGAGAAAACGTGATATTTTTGGGAGACTAAATGGTTAGAAGAGCGTTCGCCGAACGGGAAAGAGGTGATGGGTGTGTGGCCCCGTGTCAGGTGGACATGTGTCACTCATTTGGCGAGAAATGTATGCTAAGTTGGCATCACGTCGCCAATTAATCTCTGTCAGCAAAAGCCAAGTTGGCATTTAACTGATCTCTCAACAAATCCATGAACATAATTCCATTTTTCAATTTATATAGTAAATCGAGTGTATATTTGAAATATTTTAGAGTTTGAAGACCCCATTGAATGACATATATAACTATGTGTCTAAATTGAATTTATGTCAATAAATAAACATTAAAATACATTTTTTCTTTCTGCAATTCTCTTCCCCCTCCCCCTCCTCCAGCCTTGCCCAACATATCATCACCCCCAGCCCCCCCCCTCCCAACCTCTCTCCCCCCAACCTAGCCCCTCCCCGACACATCGCCCTCTCCCCCCAAACCCAGTCCCTCCTTTACCCAGCCCTCACCCCGCCCTTCTCCACCCAACCTAGCCCCGACCCACCCCACCTAGAGGCCTCCCTCCACCCGAACCACCTCACCTCCCTCCCCTCAATCCACCGGTCGTCGCCTCAATGACATAGTGTACAACACCCCTCCTACATGATCATCTTCGGTCCGCACCTCTTTCCTCCACCTGAAATCCAAAACAAAACACACAAAAAAAAACCATAAAATCCAATGCGAGACTCGCCAACGACGAGCGAAGTCAGAGTTGGAGTTAAAGAGCGCGTACACATATGTTGGGTACGAGGTAGACCTTATCGACGACATTTTAGGCAGCGACGTTGAGGCAGTCGTCGTCTCGTAGTCATTGAAGAAGCGGGAACGCTGGGAGCGGAAGTCGAGGTCCCAAAAGTCAATGTCGTCATTGTCGGCGGAGAAGGGGTTGTCTATGGTGGAGGAGAAGAGGGCTAGTATTTTGGAGGCGAGGGCGCGTGTGAGGGACTTGCAGAGGTGGAGCAGAGGGAGGTTGAGGGGTAGGGGCTGGGTGGAGAGGAGGGAGGGGGGCTAGGTTGGGGGAGGAAGAAACATTTTTTTTTTCTAAATAGAAGATGAAAAGACAAAAATATCCCTGCCACGTTAGCATATAACGTTTTTATTGATAAAAAACTTAACGGAGGTATTAATTTGACACAAAATGAAAGTTGAGGTATTTTTTTGTAAGTTTTCAAAATTAAGGTACTAATTTGAAAAAATATGTAAAGTTTAGGTACTAAATTGTAATTTGCTCTTTGAAATTTGTACGTAAATACCTAAATTATTCTCATTACACACTCTTTTCAATGAAGGGCAAACTGCAATTCAGTACCTTAAGTTTGCAACTGATTACAAGTTGGTACCTCCAGTTTAATTTTCAACGATTCAGTACCTCAACTTCATTTTTTTGGCAAATAAAGACCTTCATCTAAACCCCGTTAAGTGATGACTCAGCACACATGTGGCATATCGCTGAATGCTAAAATGGTTGGATGAGAATGCTTCTCGCCCAAACGAGACACATCAGACCTAACTCTTCTTCTTTCCTCCAAAGCCTTTGGACACTTAGACTGAGACAGTGCCACCTCAAATTAAAAATAAAAACACAATTTAAGAAAAAAAAAACATTCCCAACTGCAAATTAATTAAGAGAACAAATTAAAAAAAAAACCCTTAGAATTCCCAAACTCACGCAATTAATCTTCCACATTCTCTAAAACTTTTTCATTTCCTTTAAAATTCAGATTTAAAATCCCTAAACCTAGTCGAAAAGCACTCAACTCCAAAGTTGCATGAACTCAAACCCGAATTCGTATACAAATATGAGGCGAAACACACCCAATCGAAGACAAAATAGTTTGAAATCCTTGAGTTTGAAGGTTGCGTACCTATTTGAAGCCCAATGAAGCCCAAATTACAGTTCATCCTGCGAGATGACCATAACCACGACATTCCCTGTTATGGTAAGTAGTTGAAACCCAATATTTCTGTTTCTCTTAGTGTGGGTTATGGTCTGTGTTGAAAAAAATATGGGTTTTGCGGACTTTATAAGGTGAGAGTAAAGGCTTGTATATGGGTTCTGGTCTGTGTTGAAAAAATATGGGTTTCTCTGAATGTGAGTTCTGGTCTATGTTTGAATAAAGGTTTGTATAAGGGGACAGGTGAAAAGAGTTTTTTATTTGTTGTGTAAGGTGCATGTGCTTGTCTGCTAGTGTATGAATAAAGTAGTAATGAAATCCTGTAGAGTAGTTTTAGAGAATCTACCAGCCTGATACTGTAAGTTAAACTATGTGAAATGCATGACTGGTTGTTGGTGCGTGAAATAAAGGCATATAGAAACTGTTTGGTGGTCTAAGAAAGTGAGTGGGAAAATATATGGAAATGGACATGTGGTCCTAAACCCAAACCTTGAGCATAACCTTGAGCATAAATTGTATTGTTATTCTCTGAATTGGTGTAGCTCTATCCATTTATGCAATTGAGCACATATTTTATTGACTGTCTTTTTATTGTTAATATTGCAGCATCTCAATCAAATTTCTCAATTTGTGTGGCTCATAATGTTGAAATGGGAACTAATGATTACTTAGGGGGCAAAATCAAGTGGTTCGATTAGTTGGACAAGGACTTAATGAGTTTAACAACCATTGATGATATGGCAGAGCATCTGGGGTATACTGGCACTTTTGTGGAATACTATTATAAGGAGTCAAACCAACCATTATCACAAAGGTTGGCAAGGATACTATGTGATGATGATGTGCAAGAGATGTGTAGGTTTATGACTAAGGAAGTTGGCACAATTGAAGTCTTTTTTTGCATACTTAACCCCTGAAGAAGCATTATAAAAGCACAAGGCATATGTGAACTCCATATATAAGCTGTCATGCACTATGGTTCTTGAGAAAATAGAAGGTGATGATGAAGTTGAGCGCCAACAAAAGCAGTAGGTGCAACCAAGGCAGCAATCTAAGGCAAGGTTGTACATTGAATCTACTCATACAGATGAGAGAGAGACTGCAGGTGCTTTAATTGCTGAAGAGAGAGAGCCTGAACCTGCTCTAGAGATTGGAGAGAGAGACATTGATGCTGCATTAGCAAATGAAGAGAGAGATACTGAAATTAGTGTAGAACGAGACACACACTATAAGTTTGGTGACTTCAGTGGTGGTCTTAATGACAGGGGAGACATTGAGGGAGTGCATCAAGCCACTCAAGGTGAGGATGTTCATACACATACTGATATAGCTCCAAATCCAGAGGCTGGAGGGGATGACTTTATTGATGAAGATTACCCTCCAGATGCAGATTATACTCAATTCATGAGGTTTGTTGATGATGAAGCAGAGCGTGAGGCACGATCTCAAGTTCCAGATGCTGGACAACCAAATGCAACAGTTGATGATGAGCCTTCTAGATCTGTCAGTCATGACTTAGGTGTTGATGATATCCCATATGTGGAGGAGGCATATGACTCAAATGCTCTATACAGTGTGCATGAGGCAGACGAGGATAGGGAAAGGCATAGAAGAAGATGACCAGATTTTAATCCAGAGACTGATATAGTAGACCCAAAGTTCAAAAAAGGGTTAGTGTTCAATGATGCGGTGGTGTTCAGAAAGGCAGTGAAGAGGTACTCAATCCTGCATGATTATGGGGACATAAAGTTCAATAGGAATGAATCAAAGAAGCTTTTTGTAGTGTATGCCATAGACTGGCTCTGGTTCATGAGAGTTGGGAAAATGATCAATGATGACTCAATTCAGATGAAGAAGATGTGCAAGACACACTGGTGTGGTTGGATGCATGACAACGGAAATGAATCCACGAAGGCTGTCCATGAAGCATATATGGAAAGGATCAAGATCAACCCAACTTGGCCAATTAATGCATTCCACCAGACTGTTCAAACAGAGTGGAAGTGCAATGTGTCTAAGTGGCAGGCTTATAGGGGTTTTCTTATGGCCATAAATATTGTTGAGGGAACCTATACTGAGCAATATTCAAGACTATAGGAATACCATGAAAAGATAAGAAGAACCAATCCTTGCAACACATGTAAGATTTATCTGGATGGAAGGATGTTTCAAAAGTTGTACATGTGCTTGGATGCTTGCAAGGAGGGTTTTAAGAAGGGATGCAGACCTCTGGTTGGATTGGATGGATGCCACTTAAAGTGTCCATATGGGGGTCATCTTCTTTCTGCAGTTGGAGTGGATGCCAATGAAGAGACATGGGTGATTGCTTATGCGTGTGTTAAGATGGAGAACAAAGAATCTTGGAAGTGGTTTCTTCAGCTATTGACATATAATGTTGGAATTGAGAACCAACAACATTGGACCTTCATCTCTGACAAGCAGAAGGGATTAATTCTTGCTTGTCATGAGCTTCTTCCAAATGTGCATCATAGGTTTTGTGTAAGACACCTGTACACCAACTTCAAGCTTGAGCACAAAGGAAAGGAATTGAAGGATGCATTGTGGAAGTGTGCAAGGGCCACTATTGAGCCACATTTTCTGAAAGCTATGGAAGATGTCAAGAGTTTGAGTGAGGATGCATTGAAGTGGTTGCTAAAACGGCCTACAACAGAATGAAGTAGATCTAATTTTAACACGAGCCCTAAGTGTGATATGTTGTTAAACAACCTATGTCGCTTCAACTCTGTGATTCTCAATATGAGGGGGAAGCTAATACTTACTATGATGGAAATGATCCGGACAATGCTGATGAAGAGGATACAAGTTAAGAGAGATAAGATGTTGGCATATTGTGGCATTGTTTGCCCTAAGGTTAATAAGAAGGTGGAGGAGAACAAGAAAGCAAGTTCAATTTGTACAATTGCTTGGAATAAGGGGAATAGGTATCAAGTGGACTCTGGTGGGGGTGGTCAGTATATTGTTGATTTGGACAATCATACACGTTCAGGCAGAAGGTGGCAGTCGACTACAATTTCATACATCCATGTCATGGGTGCATTAAGGTTTCTGAGGCATAAGAAGGTAGAGGATTTTGTGGCACCATGCATCCATGTCATAGTGTGTCTCTTTCTACACTAACTTCAGTAATTCTCTCTTCATTTGCTAATGCAGCATCATTGTTTCTCTCTCCAATCTCTAGAGCAAGTTCAGGCTCTCTCTCTTCAACAATTAGAGCACCTATAGTCTCTCTCTCATCTGTATGAGTAGGTTCAATGTACAACCTTGCCTTATATTGGTGCATTGGTTGCACCTGCTACTTTTGTTGGCTCTCAACTTCATCATCACCTTCTATTTCCTCAAGCACCACAATGCATGACAGCTCATATATGGAGTCCACATATGGCTTGTGCTTTTCTTGTGCTTCTTCAGGGGTTAAGGGTGCAAAAAGGACTTCAATTGTGCCAACTTCCTCAGTCATAAACCTACACATCCCTTGCACATCATTATCTCATAGTATCCTTGCCAACCCTTGTGAGAATGGTTGGTTTGACTCCTTATAATAGTATTCCACAAAAGTGCCAGTATACCCCAGATGCTCTGCTATATCATCAATGGTTGTTAAACTCACTAAGTCCTTGTCCAACTAATCGAACCACTTGATTTTGCCCCCTATGTAATCATTAGTTCCCATTTCACCATCATAGGCCATACAAATTGAGAAGTTTAATGGGGATGCTGCAATATTAACAATAAAAAGACAGTCAATAAAATATGTGCTCAATTGCATAAATGTACACCAATTCATAGAATAACAATACAATTTATGCTTAAGGTTATGATTTTGGCATCAATTTTGTGCATCACATGGTCAGCACATGCACTTTGGGGTTAGGACCACATGTCCATTTCCACATATTTTCCCACCCACTTTCTTAGACCACCAAACAGTTTCTATATGCCTTTATTTCACGCACCAACAACTAGTCATGCATTTCACATGGTTTAACTTATAGTATCAAACTGGTAGATTCTCTAAAATTACTTTACAGGATTTCATTACTACTTTATTCATACACTAGCAGACAAGCACATGCACCTTACACAACAAATAAAAAATTATTTTCACCTGTCCCCATATACAAACCTTTATTCAAACATAGACCAGAACCCACATTCAAAGAAACCCATATTTTTTCAACACAGACCAGAACCCATATACAAGCCTTTACTCTCACCTAGCTTATAAAGCCTGCAAAACCCATATTTTTTCAACACAGACCATAACCCACACTAAGAGAAACAGAAATATTGGGTTTCAACTACTTACCATAACAGGGAATGTCGTGGTTATGGTCATCTCGCAGGATGAACTATAATTTGCGCTTCATCGGGCTTCAAATAGGTACGCAACCTTCAAACTCAAGGATTTCAAACTATTTTGTCTTCGATCGGGTGTGTTTCATCTCAGATCTGTATACGAATTTTGGTTTGAGTTCATGCAACTTTGGAGTTGAGTGCTTTTCAACTAGGTTTAGGGATTTTAAATCTGAATTTTAAAGGAAATGAAGAAGTTTTAGAGAATGTGGAAGATTAATCGCGTGATTTTGGGAATTCTAAGGGGTTTTTTTTTAATTTTAATTTGTTCTCTTAATTAATTTGCAGTTGGGTAGGTTTTTTTTTTTTCTTAAATTGTGTTTTTATTTTTTTTATTTTTAATTTAAGGTGGCACTGTATCAGTCCAAGTGTCCAAAGGCTTTGGAGGAAAGAAGAAGAGTTAGGTTTGATGTGTCTCGTTTGGGCGGGAAGCATTCTCGTCCAACCATTTGGCATTAAGCGATATGCCACATGTGTGCTGAGTCATCACTTAATGGGGTTTAGATGAAGGTCTTTATTTGCCAAAAAAATGAAGTTGAGGTACTGAATCGTTGAAAATTAAACTAGAGGTACCAACTTGTAATCGGAGGCAAACTTGAGGTACTGAATTGCAGTTTGCCCTTCATTGAAAAGAGTGTGTAATGAGAATAATTTAGGTATTTACGTAAAAATTTCAAAGAGCAAATTACAATTTAGTACCTCAATTTTATATGTTTTTTCAAATTAGTACCTTAATTTTGAAAACTTACAAAAAATTACCTCAACTTTTATTTTGTGTCAAATTAATACCTCCGTTAAGTTTTCTGTCAATAAAAACGTTATATGCTAACATAAATATTGGGTTTCAACTGCTTAACATAATATGGAATGTCGTGGTTATGTTCATCTCGCGGAATGAACTGTAATTTGCGCTCCATTGGGCTTCATATAAGTACGCAACGTTCAAGCTCAAGGATTTCAAACTATTTTGTCTTCGATTGGGTGTGTTTCATCTCAGTTCTATATACGAATCTGGTTTGAGTTCATGCAACTTTGGAGATTAGTGCTTTTCGACTGGATTTAGGGATTTCAAATCTGGATTTTAGAGGAAATGAAGAAGTTTTAGAAAATGTGGAAGAATAATTGCGTGTGAGTTTGAGAATTCTAAGGGTTTTTTTATTTTTTTATTTGTTCTCTTAATTAATTTGCAGTTGGGTGGAGGTTTGTTTTTTTAATCTGAGATGGCACTATGTCAGTCCAAGTGTCCAAAGGTTTTGGAGGAAGGCTTAGCTTGGGATTGTTGTGAGAAAAAACAGCTGTGAAGTAAAGCAGTTGAGTGTTTGGTAAACTATATTTTCAAAAGTATTGTGAGTACAAAAAGCAATATGAAGGTGTTTGGTAAATTGTAATGTAAAACCACTGTAGCTATTTATAATTACTAAAATGAGGATATTATGGGTAAAATAAAATTTTCATTGTTGCTGTGATTCACTGCAGCTTTCAAAAGCACATACAAACTTGCTTTCTATTTTTGCTGTGGGGAGTTGAGAATTGTGAGGCGAAGCACTTTTTCATTTTTTTACCAAACAGCTGTGGGTGATTGAGAATTGTCATCCACAGCAGCTTTTGGGTCCTCCACAACAATCTCAAACGAGGCCGAAAGAAGGGGAGTCAAGTTTGAAGTGGCTCGTTTGGGCGGGAAGCATTCTCGTCCAACCATTTGGCATCTAGCAGTGCGCTACATGTGCACTACTGAGTCATCACTTAACAGAGTTTAGACAGAGAGCTTTAACTGAGGTCTTTATTTGCCTAAAAATGAAGTTGAGGTTCTAAATCAAAGAAAATTAAACTAGAAGTACCAACTTATAATCGAAGGCAAACTTTAGGGACTAAATTGTAGTTTGCCCTAAAATAAAATATTTAATTTAATCCAATTTTAAAAGACAATAAATTATAAAAGAGTCAAAAGAGTGAAAGACACACAAAACAAATTTTTTTAAGAAAAAAGCCAGGAACAAAACCTCAAGGACCGACCCCACGTCCCCATCCCCAATATGGCCAAATCCCAAAACATATGTTTTATATAAATTATAAAACATTAAAAAATTAAAAATATATGTAAATGTAATAAAAAGACCAAACCCAAACGAAACTTCAATATAGCCAAACCCTCAAACATATATTTTATATAAATTATAGAACATTAAAACATATGTAAATGTAATAAAAAGACGAAACCCCAGTCTGGCCAAACCCCAAAACATATGTTTTATATAAATTATAAAACATTAAAACATATGTAAATGTAATAAAAAGATAAAACTCCAAATGAAACCCAATCTAAAGTTCTGAACCCCAAAACGACAAATATCAGAAATTTAATTCACTAAAACAGTAAAACACAAATCTAAACCCAGTGATGCAGTGACTAGACTTGGAAAACGGGTCATTTTTTGTGGGTTCGTGTCAAACACGACATGACCCATTAAGCTTAACGGGTTGACACAACACGACCCATAAGTAACGGGTGACAAAACCCCCAGAACGAACACGACACTAATTAAAACGAATAAACACGACACGACCCGTTCTACCTTTTAAGAAGATTAATATTTTTTAAACAAAATTATAATTAATATATATCTTGCAATACTTACAAAAATTACAACCCAAAATTCAATACATGCAATATTCCAAAATAAATAACAGCCGAAAATTACAGCCCAAAACAAAATTCAATACATATATAGAATGTTCCAAAATAAAGAAACCGCTCAAACCGAAATTTATCACAATGTTCCCAAATAAACAACCCAAAATTCTCTAATTCTCCCTTGAAACAGAAGTAACAGTCTTACAAAGTTACAGAACACCACTTCAAGGTGAAACAAAATTTAACCCAATGTTCCACAAACAACCCAAAATTCTCTAACTCTAATTCTCTAACACAATCTTCCAGTCATAAACATAACATCACTTTAAGGAATGATTACTGCCACATTGCCACACCAAGAACTTCTCTAATTCTCCCTTGAAACAAAACATATATGTGATACATAACCTTTCAATTCTAGCAATCAATAGAAATACATATAAATTACAGCCACAACAATAAAAATACAGCACCTTTCATCAATCATCAACATAAATGGTATTAGAACATTGTTCAGATCTGCTTCCACTATCCTCAATAGTTAAATTGAAAACATCTTCATTAAGTATTTCCAAGTTAGCATGTTCTTTATCAAAAACTAAGCATAAAAAGAAACACCAATTACAAATATAATTTTATGAGAATAAAAAAGAAACATAACAGTATAATGGTATGTAAAATTTACCTCCCTTGCCAAAAATCCAATCTCGAGTACATAACAAAGCTTGAACAATTTTAGGCAATAATATATGAACTGCGATATTGACCTAGTACTCTACCACCAATACTAAAGGCTGATTCGAATGCAATAGTGGAAATAGGAATTGTTAGCACATCACAAGCTAAATTAGAAAGTATAGGATAACGAAATTGCTCCATTTGCCACCAAG
Organism: Dryas drummondii; assembly: GCA_003254865.1. Taxonomy (NCBI): domain Eukaryota; kingdom Viridiplantae; phylum Streptophyta; class Magnoliopsida; order Rosales; family Rosaceae; genus Dryas; species Dryas drummondii. The sequence goes on along the minus strand of QANW01004475.1, from coordinate 557,089 downwards.
AAAGAACATCTAAGTCTTGCTTTCTGTCTAGCCTTTCTTCATCAAAATACTTATCCAATTCAGTTTTTGTACTTAAAGTTACACCACTATTATAACTATTATCAAAATCCTACAAAGAATTATAAAAAACATGAAATTATCAAACAAGCACTTATAAAAAAAGACAAAACAATTATCAAAGTAGCAATTATGAATTATATAAAGAAAACTAACAATTACCTCAAAGATGGTGTCTCCATCTTCCGTGTGACTAGCTGTCTCGTTCCTTGGACGATTTGAATTAACAAGATGAGACAAATTGTCCATGTACAAATCAAAAAGAGAAGACAATATGTCACTGACACTTTTGAATTTATAAGAATCTTGACCATAAAGCTTTGTATAAGCCTATTATACAAACTGCAATTTATAACGAGAATCCAAAATAATTGCAATTGCAAGAATTAAACTGTAATCTGACCAATATATACTTTTCAAACTTTAAGTTCATAGAAGTTCTCAGCCTTCTCATGAAATCATCCCTATCTTCCATGGCTGTGTTTGATACTGTGTTGGATTATGAACACTTTTGAAAAGAATAAATTTGATGTAGGGTACTTTGTTCCAGAAAATAAGCAAGTAACTTCATAAAAATACCCCCAATTTTTTGAAATATTTCCTATTTTATCCCACTCTTCTATAGAAGGGCAAAAAATGAAACTTGAATCACTTAATCTTAGATTGATAAAAGCACGCTGATAAAAAAGTGCACTGTGAAGCATGGTATAGGTTGAGTTCCACTTAGTAGGCACATCTATACTACAAGAAAATACCCCATTAAATATCAGTGAAAAACCGATGTCTATTAAGTTTTCGACCGATAAGGGCAACATGATATCTAATGTACCTTATTTTAGATATCAGTTTTCCACTGATGTCTATAACAAAGTAGACATCCTATTTCTTGAATATATGATATCATTAACAAACAATATATATCGATTTTTCAAATAATTGATATCTAAAAAAACGGATTCCGATATGTAATATACTTTAAATATCAATTTCGTTTTATTTTTCGATATTGTAAACTCATCAAAAGCTATATTTGGTAGGTTGTTACATCGCTTTTTTTATTAAACTGATATGTAAGATCTATAACACATCGCATTTTTAACTAAAGCCGATATAAATGTACACATTAGATATCAGTTTTATTTGTTATTTCAATGTATATACATGTATAAATATCAAATTTAAAAGATTAAAGATATCAGTGTTTAACTGATACTGTAAATATTTTTTAATTAAAAAAAAAACTAATATGAAATGGATAGGGATAACCCTAATCCATATATAACCCCATAAACAACTTCAAAAATCTGCACAAAAGTAATCATCCAAGTTCAATTCTTCCATTCATATAAATTAGATCAATTCATTTGCATTTAATTAAACTAGATGAGTAGAAAATGAATTTAACAGGAAATTACCTGCAAAGAAACTTTTAATCTCTTGTTTGTAGTACATTTTAAGACTATAGTCTACACTAACTTCTTGGTACACCGTGCATGGACAACATTTTCTTTTAGAATAGACTAGTTATTTGAAGAAAGACAACCCAGCTCCTCAAATAAAAGAAATAGCTACTTACGTACTTGTTTCATTCTATTTCTTGACAATAAGGAGGATATGTAAATTTAAAAAATCAGAACATGACAGTACATTTTTACATTCAAAAGCATTAACAATAACAATCCTGGCAAAAGTCCAAAGAGACATAAAAATTTATTTGTGATATATGCACTTATATACTTCTTTCGTCATAGTCAGATCAATTTTTCACATTAAAAATCCAAAAGCAAAATTTGAGAAAAAAGGTGAGAAAAGAAAGGTGAGAAAAGAGAAAAGAGGGAACAACAATTACAAGGAGATGATGTTGCTGCTGTTGTGGCCATATCTTCATTCTTCTTCTTCATCATCATTGTCTGTTCTAATGGCTTCAAGCTGGTATTCTCCAAAACCAGACTTTCCTTGAGATGTGGATAGAGCGGCATACAAGTTAGGTTAGAACATTCCCTGATCTCTAATTGAGAAAGACAGGGAAATGAAGGCAATGACCCAAATAGATGGTGCTGCTCATACTGTGTCATTGATGGACCAACTTTGGAAAAACCTTGAGAGTCTAGACTGTGCAATTTACTTGGTCATGTATGCAGACAGCCCTACTTAGACAATCATCAAGATACAACTAAGTTGAGAAACATACCAAAAAAAACAAAATTTTAAATACACAGTCATAAAAATTGGACCTCCAAAGACATATTTTTTTACCTACAAAGACAGAAGACTTGTTCAATGGAAACCAAAAGCTAAGAATGGAAGACTTGTCTCATCCCTAGTTTTAAATTCAAAAATTTAGATAGTAAAAAATAAAAAGAACCACTCTTGAGAATTGATAATAGGTACTTGCAAACCTACATACCATTTGAACGACACAACAATAAGTAAAAGAAAGAACTCAAAAAAGATATAGAGAATGAAATTAATGAAGTAAGACTTACCTTGTTTGCTGCATGCCTTGTTTCCAAGACCAATCATGTTAGTAAGAATAACTGCTCCTCTATTAAGCTCTTTGTAGTAGCTGGTGCATGTCAGAACTTAGCTAAATCAAATTGCAAAACGACATATAACGTATGTATGTAAACAATGCAATCAGATGTTAAAAGAACATTATTATATATATATGCTAATCACCAGTCATGTATGTCATTTAGTACGAAGTTGTGGGGTTAGAGGGTGAGTTAAAGTGTTAAACTAACCTGGATGACATGGTTTCTAAAATCAACTTTTTCTCTTTCTTTTCTGGTTCTGTATTCATCCACAGAGTGTGCTAATGAGGTAAGCTATCCAACTTCCCAACAAGCCATAGAAGAGCTAAAAAAAGTGTGCCTTGAGAGCATCCCTAGCTGTGAGAATGAGTATGGCAGAGTAGGCAGAACTTGAGCCACTTGATCACACACATTCAAACCATTATAACCCACCAAAAAACAAACACATAATGAACAAAACAAAGATGACCCATTTCAAATTACTTGATTTGAAGCACAGCTGAACCAAGCATCATAAGCAGAGCCACCATCCCAAAAGAACTTGGAGAGCTTAGTCTTGAAGCTCTTGGGCTTCCCTTCGGTCTCCATCTCCACATAATTTCCCACTATCACTGTCTTCACCACCTTCTCTGTTGCCATCATTCACTCACTTGCACCATAGTGAGTTAAGAAACAGACCAAAAAGGAAATAATTTAAATACAAAGTCATAAAAATTGGATCCGCAAAGTCATATTTTTTTACCTAGAAAGACAGAATAAATTCTAAATACAAAGTTATAAAATGTTTGATGCATAATGACTGACCCTCAGGAGCCCATGTTGTAGAGGTACGAGTATCACGTTTAAAAATTTTAGATTAATATATACTAGGAATCTGATAGTTTTAGACAAATAATTAGGAACTTGGGAAACATACCAAAATATAAAACTTCAGGTCTATAATTTGCAGCGGAATTATGTGTGGCAGGGTTGCAATCATAGCCACGAGAGTGCACACCGCCTGCAAAGTTTTAAACTTAGATTATATTAGCTTTAGAACAGAAGCTGAAATCAAATAAACTAATTCTCTTGATATAGGATTCATTCAGCTAAAGCTAGCAATAGCCAATAATTTAAGAAGGTTGATTAGGGATTGCAGATTAATTAGAAAACAGAGACAATGGCAGAAGACTAACCACCACAATGATGGAAGGCACCAAAAAGAAACTGATTCCCAACTTAGAAGAGATATCCATAGAGACTGCTTCTCAAAAATACAGCAGATAAGCACAAAGATTACTACATAAGGCAAAAATTTATAAACTCTAATTAGAGAGGATAAGTAGATTTATAAGAAAAAAAAATCTCATGTAGACAAAAGTGCAAGAATCTCATGTGCTGGTGCTCCAATTGGGAACCGAAAATCAAGTTCTGCAATGACAAAGCAAGTAACAAATAACGTACTTTGAAAATGAATAATTTATAAACTTTTGGTGATATACAAGATGGAGCATGCCTAGAAGAGCATGCATTGAATGTGAAATCGAGTTAATCTCATATGAACACCAGAAATAAAAAAGGAGTTCTTACCTCCGATCAGTTGCTTTCTGTTGAAAATCCCAAAACAAGATCCTTTAACCTCCTCAAATACCACCGAGAAAAACCCTAATTTGAAGAAAAACCTAAACAAATTAACAGAAAACCCCAATTTTGAAACCCTAATTTCAGTAAAGAGAGAAGAGGACAGAGAGAAAGAGAGAACCCATGATGAGATAGAGAGAAGATCGAGAATAGAGAGAAAGAGAGAACCCAGGAGATCGAGATGAATAATCTTACCTTTTGGCTGCAACCCAGGACGATGAGCGAGGCAGAGAAAGCTCTTGAGGGTCGACGTCATCGCCAAGGTCAACGACGCGACGGTGACAAGGACTGTGATGAGAACGGCAACGCAACGGCGAGGGCTGTGGCTGCAACCCAGGACGATGAGCGAGGCAGAGAAAGCTCTTGAGGGTCGACGTCATCGCCAAGGTCAACGACGCGACGGTGACAAGGACTGTGATGAGAACGGCAACGCAACGGCGNGAGAGAGAGAGAGAGAGAGAGAGAGAGAGAGAGAGAGAGAGAGAGAGAGAGAGAGAGAGAGAGAGAGAGAGAGAGAGAGAGAGAGAGAGAGAGAGCTCGGGGTGAGAAGGAGTGTTTGGGAGTGTTTCTGTGTTAATTGTGTTTGAGAGGGGGAGTATCGGGTCTAACTTAAGTCAAAACATTTAAGTTGTCGCAAAAATTTGTATATTTGATTTTTAGCTGAAACAATTAATATCAGTTCATGATTTAGATATCGGTTAATATAAACTTTTAATTTCTACCCAAAAATTTAGATATTAAATTTGACAACTTGGCGGTATATAAATGTGTTTAAACATCATTTTTGGAAAACTAAAAATCTAACTAATATAAAAAACTTTGACAATTTCAATTTTTTTAAAATCGATATATTTTTAGTGATATCTATTAAACTTTTTCTTGTAGTGGATCTTGTCTTAAGTCTCTCCCATTACTTGCTATCCCTACTTGTGCAATATATTCAAAGAACTTTCGTTTCCTCCCAGTTAAACCCCTTATGTATTTGATGCACTCACGAATCTTTAAAATAGAGGGATCAATTTCTTTAAGTCTCTCTTGAACTATCAAGTTTAAAATATGAGCACAGCAGTGAACATGAAAGAATTTATCATTCATTAATAATAGACCTCTAAATTTCAATTGATTTTTCAAATGATCAACAAAACAATCATTTGCAGAAGCATTATCCAAAATAATAGATAATAATTTCTTCTCAATCCCCCAATCAGTCAATAATGAATTAATTTTTTCACACAAAGTAACACTAGTATGTGGAGGGGGCATATGACAAAAGTTTAAAATCCTTTTATGCAATCTCCATTCTTGATCAACAAAATGGACTGTAAGAGTTAGGTATCTATCAGTGGTCAAAGAGGTCCATAAATCAGATGTTAAGCAAATCCTTCCTGGAACCATACTTAATAAATTACCAAGTTTAAGTTTTTCCCTTTTGAACATCCTTAAAACACATGCCTTAACAATATTTCTACAAGGCAACTTGATATCAGGAGATATATATGCAAATAAAGCTCTAATGCCCTCATATTCAACAAAGCTAAAAAGTAAATCATGTTTGATAATTGCTTCTATCAATAAATCTCTAAATTTCTCATGATCAAATTTTGGGGAACACAATCCAGACTGTGATAACATTAATTGCTGCAAATTACCATGTGTTTTCTTAGGACAATTTTTCATGTGACTCAACATATGACCCGTCCTACATTGACTATCACATATATATATATCACACTAAGGAATAAAATTTCGGGTTTCGAGGAAATTTCGAAGATTTTTAAATTTCGACAAAAATTAGACGAAAACGACAGAAATTGCTATCAAAATACAGAAATTTTGAATAAAACTTTACCATATGTTTATTTAACATATTATCTACTAAATTGATAAAAAACATTGAAGAAACCAAATTATATAGTAGGTTTCATGTAATATAAGATGAATATAATGCGCGCTGGAGGCAAATACTGTTAAATAAAATTAGTATAATGAATAAATGAAATTAGTATATTCTTTATACTCCATAATCTATACACTAAATCCTAATACTAAACCTATATACTCTATATACCTAAATACTCTTTATACTCTATAATCTATACACCAAACCATATATACTCTATAATTTATAGTCTATATTGTTTAGAATATGATATAGGATATTAGAGTTTAGGTCCTTTAGGGTATATATTTTTTATATAGAAATGTATTAAGGTTTAAAAATAACTAAACAAAACTCCAAAACGGCCAACGAAAACCCAAATTTTTTTTTCCAAATTTCCAATTGCCCAAAGGCTCCAAACCCTAAATTATACACTCCAAAAATACTTTTCTATGCTCATGTTGCTCAAATCATGTTTTTCAAATAAAATATTATGTAAGAAATAAATAATAAAAAATAAATTGAAATTCATTGTGGGCCTTGTGGCATAGAAACTAACATTATAAATAAGTCCATTCAACATTTTAATTTGAATAAAATACCATTTTTAAATTATGGAATAAAGGCAACTTGTAAGTAGTAGACGAGTAGTACACTAGTACGTGAGCATAATGTGGTTGGTGGGGGTGGGATCAAAGGACATGAAATTAGTTTGATTAGCTAATGACATGATTGAGCCCGAGAGCCCAGCCAACCAAGAAGTCTAATATATCTAATCAATAGGAGTTGTAGGCTTTTCAGTAAGCTTCCTCTTTTCTTTTCTTTTTGTTTCTTTTCTTTTTTTTTTCCTTTCCTTTCATTCCCCATTTCCCCGTGACTCCCCACTCCCCAGTACCCACTCTCCTATTCCTCTCAGTCTTCTCATCTTCTCTTTCTCCCTCCCAGTACGCCTTCACTCCCTCCCTCCCTGATTTCTTCTTTCTCCTCTCCCTCCCCAATCTCTTCTCTCCCCCGATTTCTTCTCTCTCTAATCTCTTCTCGCCCCCTTTCTTCCTCAGTCAATAAAAACACCTCTCCTTCCCAAAACCTTTAAAGGAAAATGGACGATCTCTTCTCTCTCCTGGGCGGATGACTGGGTCTGTGAATTCGATCAAAATTTCGCTCAAATTCACCAAAAGATGCCATGAAGATGCCTCGAAATTTCGGCGTTCGAAATTTCGCCGAAATTTGACGAAAAATGGATGAACATGTGATAAAATTTCCATTGCTCTGAAAAACGAAATTTTCAGCGAAATTTTGCCGAAAATTTTGAAATTTAACTCCTTAATCACACCACATTGTCTACATTTAGCACGCTTCTTTTTATCTGGTTTCATAGGCAATGGTTCAAACAAAGTCCAAGCAGGAGATCTTAATTTAAGCTTACCTATTGCCATACCTCTTGCCCTTTTCTTTGCAGGGCTTTTATCTATTGTATCTTCTACATTTTCAGCACTTTGACCCACATTGTTTCTCATTGAAACTTCACCATACTCCTCATCAGTATTACTTGTAGGACTAGGATTCATCTGCATTGATCATTTAATAAGTTAGTTATATATAAAAACAAAAAAGCCAGATTAACAAATTCCATTCAAATATTGAACTGGTAAAATCTAGGTGGCTAGCCAGAAATACTCTAATCAATTCCATTCAAATATTGAAATGCATATATATAAACTCTACTCTGCATATAAATATATTCACCATAAGCTAAATTTTAATACTAGTAAGTAAAATTACGATATTAGTAGAATTCTAATTTACTAATTATAGCTATTAATATTAAATTTTATGATGATAAACTACTTAGAATTGTATGCTCAGGTATAACAATCTTCATTCAACTGTGGTGCACAAAACAAAAGGGTCCAGTTTTTGTGACCATGTTCACTCCCATTCCAACATTATTGGTGGCAGTTGTAGCATACTTCATTCTTGGCGAAAGACTGCACATAATCACTGTTTATGTCAGACTTGCAACTTAATTGCAAGCAACATGTACACACACAAACAACCCCTCACCCCACACACACTCTGGTTAAGCTGATGTCTAAGTTGATATTTGGCTCACTCAGAATATTGGGAGCAGTCATTATCATCATCGATACGTACTTGGTTTTATGGGGAAAAGATAGAGATCAAAATCATATCAAGTCTAAAGAGCAAGCCATAATGTTGCTTAGAAAATTTAGAATTTAAAATATCAAACAAAAAAAGGGGTTTCGGAGTACCTTTGAGGCTTTGAGTCGGGCTGAGGGTTGAGACTCGGGTGGGAGATATCGCAGTGAGAAAGAGTAAGACTTTGTGTGCAGCTTGCAGAGACTAAGGGTCGATTGTAAACTTGCAGAGTGAGATCGTAGAGGGAGGGACAAGAGAAAGAGAGAGATGGCAGCTGGATTGATGTCAATGAAGGCTGAGACGACGATGCTGGGGTCGGTGGAGGTAGAGATAGAGACTTTGTGTGTAGCTCTGTGTGAGGTCGATTGCAGAGTGAGATCGCAGAGGAATAAGAAGAGAAAGAGAGAGATGCTGGCAACTGGGTCGATGGAGGCTAAAGGTCCATGGAGATTGGAGGCTAAGGCTGAGGGAGATAATCTAAGAGGCAAAGAGGTTGATGGATCATGGAGGCTAACTGGCTAAGGCTAAGGCTGAGGCTGAGGGAGATGAGAGATCGCATTTCGCAAAGAGCCAGAGAAATAAGGTGAGGCAGCTGAGTGTAAGTGAAACTGAATGAATTAGATTAGGGTTAGGATTTTTTGACTTTTTGTTAAGTGTAGAAAATTATTTAAATGCCTTTATTCTTAATGGGTCTTAATGGTTTTCGCATGATGACACAAACACAACCTGTTACCTAAACAAGTTGTTATCGGATTTACACGATTTGAACATTACCCAATTAGCTCAAACCCAAACCCGCAAATTTTGGCGGGTCTAGCAGTGACCCAGCGACCCATCCTCATTCCTCTCGAAACCTCCTCACTGTCAGTCTCTCGCGCCGCCCTCTCTCTCTCTCTCACTTTCTCGCCTCTCGCCTCTCATCTCCGTCAAAGACTCGAAGGCATCGCACCGTCGCAGGCTTCCCAACTGAACAGGTATGTCTCTCACTCTCAAGTCTCACCTCACATTCTCTCGTCTCTCATATCTCACCCTCTCATCTCTTTCACTCTCACTCTGAAATTTGGGGATTTTTGTGTAATTGCAGCTCTCAGTCACTCATCAATCATCTCTCTCACTGTCTCGCCTCTTGCCTCTCATCTCTGTCGAAGAACCGTGGTGGAGAACGGCACCGCACCTTGAATGGTCTGGTTTGGTTTGGTTTTTCTCCTCCCTTTCCGGTTTTTAGCACCGAACCGCACCGTTTAGGAACGTCCGGCCCGGCGCACGGTTCTGGGGGTGAACCGGGCCGAACCGAACCGCACCACGCCCACCCCGCCACTCGCCCCATCCCCTCTCATTTGCTAGTTGCTACGATGCCTCAGTGAAGCAGAGTCAGAGTCAGAGCTTCATTCTGCACCATTTTTTTCATCCTCTGCCTTCATCAAGGTTAATGGGTCTCCATTTCTCTTTTTCAAGTTCCATGTTCTTTGTTCAATGGATTTAATCAAGACCCAGCTGCACTTCATTTCAATTTTCTGGATCAGTAGGTCAAAAGTTGATAGCAAGTTAGCAACTATCAAATTGATCAACGAACAAACCTAAACAGAAAACCCCATTTTATATGGTGCTGTAGAAAAGCATGAATAAATTCCCAATTCGTCAGTTTTCTGTTTTGCTCCATTCAATTGCAAAAGAACCCACCTTTGTAAACCCCACAACTTTTGGGAAATTGGAAAAAAGGAATTGGAACCCACTTCCCATACCCCACAGAACAATTCCTGAACCCAAAGGGCAAGACCTTGATTTTGTTAATGTTGCAAATAGCCACCTAATACACTCTGACTGGGCTAAGCTTAATTCCTTGTCCAGTGGTCTAACTGCTTTCAGAGTGAAACATATATTTCTGAAGATTCAGAAGGACCATGTTCTCTCCCTTGAGTTTTTCAACTGGGTTGGAACTCAAAAACCCACTTCACATACCCTTGAAACACATTCCATGATTCTCCACATTCTCACGAAATACCGGAAATTCAAATCCGCAGAATCAATTTTGAGGAAGATTCTTGTGTCGGGCTCGATAGATTTTCCTTCCAAGTTGTTTGAAGCTATACTGTATTCGTATCGCTTATGTGATTCTTCTCCTCGTGTTTTTGATTCACTCTTCAAGACTTTTGCGCATATGAAGAAATTTAGGAATGCCACAGACACCTTTTGTCGAATGAAGGATTATGGATTTTTCCCAACAGTTGAGTCTTGCAATGCGTATGTGAGCTCATTGCTTGATTTACATAGAGCTGATGTTGCTTTGGCATTCTATAGAGAAATGCAGCGTTGTCGGATTTCGCCTAATGTTTATACGCTTAATATGGTTATGTCTGCTTATTGTAAATTGGGAAAATTAGAGAAGGCTATTGAGGTCCTTGCGAAGATGGAGAGCATTGGTTTTAATCCTATTGTTGTGTCATATAATACACTGATTGCAGGACATTGTGATAAGGGTCTTCTGAGCTTGGCCTTGAAGTTCAAAATCTTGATGGTGAAGAATGGATTGCAGCCAAATGTGGTAACTTTTAACACACTTATTGATGGGTTTTGTAAGGAAGGAAAAGTACAAGAAGCAAGTAAAATTTTTAGTGAGATGAAAGCTGTCAATGTGGCTCCTAATACAGTAACCTACAATACTTTGATAAATGGGTATAGCCAAGTGGGTAATAGTGAGATGGGCAATAGGCTTTTTGAGGAGATGTCAAGGAATCAAGTTAATGCTAATATCCTGACTTATAATGCCTTGATTTTGGGACTGTGCAAGGAGGGTAAGACAAAGAAAGCTGCATATCTGGTTAAAGAACTTGATAAAAAGAAGTTAGTCCCAAATGCCTCAACCTTTTCTGCCCTTATTAGTGGGCAGTGTGTTAGAAAGAACTCTGATCGTGCCTTTCAGTTGTATCAAAGCATGATAAGGAGTGGTTATCATCCTGATGAGCATACTTTAAAGATGTTGATATCTGCCTTCTGCAATAATAGGGATTTTGATGGAGCAGTCCAAGTCTTGAAAGAAACGTTTGAGAGATCTATTGTTCTTGATTCAGGCATCTTATCTGATTTATGTCTAGGACTTTGCCGATGCGGGAAAGAAGAATTGGTAAAATCATTATGCATTGAGATGGAAGCTAGACACCTTAAGCCTCACGGTTTTGACTTGTCAAAAATCATCTACTCTGGAGTAGAGAATGAGAACTGAAGATTTGCATATAACATGTAAAGTTGTATACATTGCTTTCCTTGTACCTTTCAAAGAAATGGTTCTACGCAGTGTTTTGGATGCAGATTATTACTTCAGAGCAAAAACATGCAAGTTTATGCTTTTACATGATTTGAGTTGTAAGAGGCCTTTGTTAATTGTTTTTATTTAACTCTGTTTCTATGGAACCATGCACTTATACGTATCCCAGATAAATTGAAGTAAACAATTCTCTCTTGTTTTTGGCTATAAAAATCCTTAAAATGGTTCCAACATTTCTTTTGTGGTATCTCATATTGTTCTCTCTCCTTCCCTTCTCTTTGTTTTCACACTGTGTTCTCTCATTACTATTTTGTTTAGTTCAAAATTGCAGTAACACATATTATCTGATATATATATATATAATCTTATCCATCAATGGATCATTACATATGCAGTTTGCAATTCTGTTTTCTGATTACTCTTAGTTGACATTGATCATGTCATTTATGCTAGGTATATGGTATATATTATGGATGCCAATGAAGAAGAGAGGGTTAAGGTATGTTTAGAAAGATGTGATATGGATGCTGCTGCAATATCTTTGTCATTTTTATTAAATCATTGATATGCTAACTGATGATGCTTAGAGCCAGTTAGCTTTCTCCAATTAACAGCTTGTTTTGACTTTAATTATTATTTTTGTCTGTTATCAAGCTTGCACAACTTAATGGGAGAAAAGGATTTAGAATTGTAATTTTTTAAACTGAATGGTTTTTATTCATCTCAACCGAGGTATATAAGGCTGTTACAAGAAGTTTGAGGTACAAGATTTATTTTTTCTATAATCATTCATTTGGAAATATAATATTGCGCTTCACTTTTTAATTCAGTGAATCCTGCTGCAGATTGTGATCCCATCACCCACTGGAACTTGGGATATCTCAACGCGAGTGTCAGCGGAAACCAATTTATTAAACTCAATTGCACACTGCCTACATTCCCCTTGGCCTCTGGAACAGCCTCTTCAGGCAAAGAAACTGTTCCTCCCCAGAGTGTGTTATCATAGATAACTATCCCACCAACCTTAATCAGCTTCTTAGCCTTTCATGGTAATTCCAATAGTTGTTCTTGTCCGCATCAACAAAAGCAAAGTCAAAACTCCCTTCCTGCTTTGGCTGCAGCAAAACATGCATGAAGATTGAAGCAGCAACAATCTTCAAATACTTGGAATTTAAGACATGAATCCAAATACAAAGTACCACTCTTCTCTCCTTACCTCTTGTAGGAGTTTATCAAGAATAGGCAGAGCTGGGGACTCAATGAAGTTGATTTTGTGTTCCACACCAGCTTTTTTGATAACTGGCAAGCCTATTTCGTATGCTTTTCGATCAATGTCTATGGCTGTAATCTGCATTGATGCGTTATAACTTTGTTGGTAGGTAGACATGTATGTTAGTTGATGTCTATAAAATATATATTATATAACGTAAGATGTTTGTGTTGTTAAGAGTGTGAATTTGGATAAGTATCTTATCTTGCTAGACTGTCTCGTAAATACACACACCAAGTTACCAACCCTGCTATCATCAGGAATCGTAAGAGCTGTGAGGAGAAGAGATTATCCAGTAAAAACTCCAATTTCAATTGCTTTTCTGGGATTCACCAGTTTCAAGATCATGGCCATTAATTGACCTGCATCAGCTGCTGCACCCATGAAAGCCCTGCACAATAAAATGGTTAGACGACAATTTAGTGTGGTGGTCATCACAATATATACACTTTGTGTGTGGATCTCTCTCTTCACATGCAAACTTTAACTTTGGTAATCTGATTGCACCATCATTTTGGCGTAGTAGTTAGATATTTGGAGACTTATGTAGAAGCAATCTTCAGTTCCTTTAGAAGATTTGATTCTCGTGGGTACACACTAGTGTTCAATATATACTGTCACATCAATGAGAAGACCAGTTTAATTGTAAATTCTTGCATATAGACAAATATATTCCAATTAAGCAGACTAGCTTTAGACCAAAAAAATAAAAAATTAGGCAGACTAACTATGGACAGTACCTCATACAACCCCTTGCTCTGCAAAACAGTTGGGTTCGAGTTATTGGTAATCACTTACTTTGTAGTGTCTTCCATTGCTTCTCTGGTATACAAGAATTCTGAAAATCCTCCTAGAGAATGAAGCTAGTTTTAGAATTCAAACTTTCAGGTACACTTCAACTTCATGCCTAGGCAGGCAATCACTGGAATTCTATAAATATTTTTGAAGTGAAATTAACAATATTTTAGTCTCCAAGATGAAAAGTAACAAAGCTGAAAGATATAAGAGAGGTAGAGAAAGAAATTATAGTAGTATATCAATTGTGAAGTAGGGTGACCAGTTTTATAGGCAACCCAAACCCCAAGTAAGCTCCTCCTCCTATTAAATCTGAAAATTAAAAACCATAACTCCAAAAAAAAAAAATCGAGAATAAATTTGTAGTATTATATAAACGGTTACAAATTCTATTCGTTTTTCAGCTAACAAATTCCAATATGCCATATTCGATCTATATAGAGCTACGAGTGTATCAGTGATATATATGGTTTTGACAAATCAAAACAAAAAAATGATAAAAACAAGGTAATAGTACTCAAGGCAAACAGGAGATTTATCATATTTAAAAAAATGAAAACCACAAAAATAACGTTCACATGGTTGCAAATTGGTATTATGATTACTATGATCGATAGAGAGAGAGATGTACCCAAAATATTTTCTGGCTTGAAACAAAGGGATTGAAGTTGTAAATATATACTAAAAGAGACTGAAAGCATGCACTAAACTCTAGCAAGTGGGTTTCGTCTCACAAGCTTTCTGTTTTGATTTATTTATTATTATTATTATTATCACTTGGTTAGGTAAAGCCGTAAAGGTCACCCTTGGTACGTCACACGCTTTAATTTCCTCCTAAATTGAGTCCCCTCCTTGAGATAAAAAGGATAATAATAATAATAATAATAAGTTTAATAACCAAATTATCAGCTGGTATTTTACTATTTTTCGACTAATTAGACCATATTAGTGTCTATTGATCACATTTCTTACATTGTGTTTGATGTGTGTGATCCTTGTAGGCTTGTGACGTTACTTTGGGTATAATAAGTCTCCTCACTCAGAGTCTCATCCAAATTGTGTTTGATCAGACAATCAGACAGTAGTGTAGAGTCTAGACTAATGTAAACCATTTACAAGGGAAAATCACAGCTCTGGTATATATGTCTGCAAAATGCTTGCGAACATCCATGAGTTCTGGTATGTCTGCACGTACATCTTGGGGATGTAAATATTACACTTGAAATTGCTTCCTTCAGATCGATGGGGCAGTTTCTGTAGAAATATTAAGCAAGTCAACACAATGCAAACATTTAGTAAAAATATTAGAAAATAACTTACATATCCCCATGATAGGGACATATGGTATCACATTTAGAGAGAAAGAGAGAGAGAGAGGTGGCGACCCCATGATAGGAACATATGGTATCACACTTAGAGAGAGAGAGAGAGGGGATGCCACATGTCCCTATCATGAGGACATGTAAGTTCTTATCAAAATATTAAGGACGTATAAAGTGTTTTTTAAGTATTTTAACATAAAAAAGAAAACGTTTTATCTAATTTTTTGGGATGCTTAAAAAATGTCCTCATTGATCGGAGAAATAGAGAAAGTTTTCGATGATCATAAAGGACGCTTTTTAGCTGTCCTATGTTAGGTATATAATTTGTAGTAGTTAACCCTTTTAATTGGTGCCATATATTGATCAGACTGCAAAGCCACAAAAGCATGCAAGATTTTAGTTGATGTTGCATCAGACCTGTACTATAAGGCCGGCCATATACTCCAAAATTGAAGTTCTACCTTCCTCTATCTGTTCTCAAATTGACAAAATATTCCCACATTGCCATGTGTCACTAACTGCATGAACAAAGAACTTCACAGGCCGAACAAGCTATTTAAAATATTAAAAACTCTAGAACATATATAGAGATGCATAGAAAAATATTGCTAAATATATTCGAACATAAAAGTGCATACATGACCTGATAATGCCAAGAATATTGAAGATTTAATGGATTTATATACTTATGTGAATCAATGATACGCAAGCGTGCGGCAATAAGTTCACAATATATCTCAACAAGTTCATATATATGCTGCCCTTGTCTTCTCTTCCCTGACCACATGTTCGACCTGAAATGCAGGATGTGTGTATATATAAGTCATCAAGAAACGTTCATGTTAATTATCACACTGGAAATCTCAACAAGTACAGTCTACTACTAAGATCAGACATAAAAAAAAAAAACAACTACCCACACTACTTTTGAGAAGAGACGCTAACAGATGGTAATTAAAAACGAAGAAAATGCTAAGTACCAAATTGTAAGGTTTCGATTCTCAGTAAAAATATCACTATAGTTAAAGGGATGATCCTAATATGTAGTTTCAAATTAATGAACTAGGTGTTGTAAATATATTGTTATATGTGGCTATTCCTTTAATTAGTTGTAGGGGCATACTAGTAAATATACAAAACCTAGTAAACCATACTTCTATATAAGGATATTTATAACATGAATGAAATAGACAGATCATATTCTCTCTGCCTCATCTTTTCCACAAACCCTAATTTCTACATACTTTTACAACACGTTATCAGCACGAGAAACTCTTTGGATTGTGGATCGCTAAACAAAAGAGGATCATCATTCAATCTGTTATTCAACCAAGTAGGTTTTATAAAATAATTTTATGTTCATGATTATTTAACCTTAATTGATTGAAAAATCCCCATGAAGCATGAACCCTAGATTTATGTGATTGATTTATTTGGGTTTACATATTTTATACATGCTTCCTTGAATTAAATGATTAAAATAAAAAGAGGAAGAATTTATTGGGGTGATCGGAAACCACCCCACGCGGCCAGCAGCCGCCAGCCCCCTCACCCATGCGCGCTGCCAGCAGCAGCCCCTCGCTGTCTCGCTTCTCGCTGCCTGCAGCAGCCCTCACGCGCCTCGCATCGCTGCCTGCAGCAGCCCCTTCGCGCAACAGCGTCTCCTCGCTGCCAGCAACAGCGTCACCTTGCAGGAGAGCCCCTCGTAGGGGCGCAGCCTTGCTGTCTTGCTGCAGCGCAGCCCAGCAGGTCTTGCAGTAGCCCAGCAGGCCTTGCTGCAACTCAGCAGCAGCGCAGCCAACAGTTGCTGCCCACGCAGGCCCAGCAGGCCCACTCCCATGCTGCCAGCCCAGCAGGCCCGCCACGCGGCTGCCACGTCAGCAGCCACGCAGGCAACCACGCAGGCAACCCACGCAGGCGCCATGTCAGCGCCACCACGCCCCTGCCACGTGGACGCCACGCAGGCGCCACGTCAGCTCCACGCATGCACCACCAAGCTGCCACGTCAGCGCCACTCTCAAGCTGACACATGGCAAGCCTCCTGAAACTTTGTAAAAAGGAGATGTTAATTCTTGCCATGCCTGGGGTTTGAACCCAGGACCTCTTGTGCACCACCTTGCACCTTAACCATTGTGCTGCTGATGGTTTATTGTTAGTATACAAACCATTTAATATATATACTCTAAGTGCCAGAAACTTTTATTCAAACAATTTTGTGATATTTTTCTGTTCTACTTGGGTATATGAATATTTTACTTACTTAAATTTTTGCACTATAGTATATGTGTAGAAATTGCAGCTAATTAATGAACCAGTAGTTCATACATAAATATTGAACCTGTAGCTTCAATAATGCCATATAAGGAACCTGAAGTTTCCTTTATAAATTCACCATACATGATAAAACCAGTAGATTTTACATGTTTATACCATGTTATAGAACTTGAAGTTCTTATTTATTGTTTATGGATATTATTGCCCGAAACACTAATTATGATTATTTGTTCCTTTCAACCAAAGAATGTCAAATCTCAACAAGCTTGATTTTGTAGCTTTAGAAGTTTCCGGAAGAAACTATCTAAAGTGGACTCAAGATGTTAAGCTTCATTTGACTGCCAAGAAGATGAGATCGACAATCAATGCAGACAATGTTGTCGCAGAATCCCTTAAGGTAAGTGCCATGATCTTCATTAGGAAGCATATGGAGGAAGCACTTCAAGTTGAGTACCTCGCTGAAGAGGATCCACGAGCTCTTTGGGTTGCTCTGGAAGAGCGGTTTGACCATCAAAATACCATTTTCTTGCCTGAAGCAAGACATGATTGCCAGAACATTCGTTTCCAGGATTTCAAATCCGTGAATGAGTATAATTCGGAGATCTGCCGGATCCAGTCGCTCCTCAAATTTTGTGGGGAGGAGCTCACCGAAGCTGACCTATTGGAGAAGACTTTCTCTACCTTCCCTGCCTCCTGTTTGGTCCTGCAGCAACAATACAGGGAGAGGAACTTTACCAAGTTCTCGGCATTGATCACCACTCTGTTGCTCGCTGAAAAGAACAACAACTTATTAATGAGAAATGATCAAGCCCGACCTGTCGGTACTAAAGCAGCACCATTGCCTGAAGCAAACGCTGTTGCTTATCGCGATTCAAACCGCGAAAGAGGATACCGAGGTCATGGAAAGGGCACAAAGTCTGACCGCCCGAGATATGGAAGGAAAGGTTCTCAGAGGAATGGCCTGTATGACCGAGGCCAACGTGGCCATGGCTCACGTGGTAGGAACCACGGTCTCTCAGCCCCAAGAACTCGAAATGAGAGGAACACTGGTTCGGCCCGTCGCCACCATAATCAGAATCAGAATGATCTCTGTTACCGATGTGGAGGAACTGATCACTGGTCCCGCACCTGCCGTGCATCAGCGCAAGCTGTAAATGAGTATCACGCCAGTCGCGGAACTCGAGAGACCAATTTCGTTGAGGGATCATTTCCTATGGATACCACCTTAGAGGTCACTGATTTCCAGGCTGAATCTGGACACTTCGAGAATTAGAAACTCGATGACATGGATATGATCGGCGCTTGTGCCGTATTTATTTTCTGAATAATGTTTTTCTTATTCGGATTATTTTGGTGATTTATGATTTGGATTATTTGTTTTGGAAATTT
>QANW01004475.1:514974-526523 GCA_003254865.1 Dryas drummondii | reverse complement strand
AATCTTCCAATGCCTACCCACTTCCATATACTTCCTCAACATCTCATCCATTTTAGGACAAAGAACATTATGCCAACTACTAGCCTCAGTCCTTCTTTTGTCCATAGTTTCCATTATTTGAACTCTAATACCATCAACCATTTCAAATATGGGCAATGAACTAAACTTTAGGATCCAAAAATTAAAAGACTCAGATAAGCCATTTGCCATAACCCCATACCAATTACCTTTAAAAAAAGCACACGCCCAATGTTCAAACGGAATGCTCTCTAAGAATTTCTTAGCATTGTCATGCCCTTCTTTTTCCAAATCAGCCAAATGTTTGTAAAAAATCTCAACCGTTGGCGCATATGCACATTTCATGAATAAATTCAGAACACGTTCTCTCAAATATTTACCAACTACTTTCACAGGAAACTTATTTTTCAAATTTCCTACCAAATGAAAATAACAATATGCATGAGGTGAGGAAGGAAAAATACGGTTAACACCTTCTAACAAGCCAGGATTACGATCTGAAATTAATGTAACTGTACGACCTTGGGGTGCCAAAACTTGATACAAATTTTCAAAAAACCAAGTCCAATTGTCTTCAGACTCAGAATCCACAATAGCATAAGCAAGAGGAAATATACCTACAGAAAAATAAATAAAACAAACAAAGAAAAAGCCGAAGTGTAACTAATAAAGCAAAAGAATAAAATATGATAATTTACGAACTGTAACTGAATTTGACTAAGATAAATTACTGGACTGAAGATAAATTTTACTAAGTCAAATAAACTCAATCTTTCTATTTTTTAACTTTCACTGCCATATTAGACTGAAACTGAATTTCCACAGAATTGGTACACTGAAACTGAACTACCAAAAGTTTCAATATTACAAATACCTGGTTTGTCGGCATTTATGTTAGGGTTTAGCTACGGGATTTTGGGCGGAGGAGATTGGATCAAAAATAGGGATTTACCCTTAAAATTCGAGGAAGGAAGCAACGGCCAAAAAAAAAAAGAGTTGAAAGGTAAATGAACGAAATCAATAAACAACTGCAACTAAAAAAAGAAGACGTACCTTTATCACCATCCCTTCCATTTGCAGCAAGCAAATGACCCAAATACTTCCCTTTCAAAAAAGTTCCATCAACATGAACCATGGGAAGACACCATCTATATCCTTGAATACATGCAGAATATGAAATGAAAAATCTCAAAAACCGACCACTTGACTCATCCAACTGTAAAACAAAATGTGTGCCTGGATTTGAAATCTTCACAGCTTCAACGTACCAAGCTAACTTTTGAAAAGAGGGCTTCTCATCACCATGAACAAGAAGCTTTGCCATCTCTTTACCTTTCCATGCATTTTGATAACTGATATCCAAACCATAGTTCAGTTTCAGTTCCTGCACAATGTCAATAGGTCTCAAAGATGGCTTCAAACGAAGCTCATCTTTCACAATTGATGATACAATTCGTGAACTCATCATCTTCCCTTTAGTCTCACGAACAACTCCACGGCATGTATGCTGATTATTCATAGTACGAATATAGCAAAATCCATTTGCTCTACATAACACTGCATACACACGCCATTTACAACCATGTGAATTGTTCTCAAAACATTCAGCTATAAATCCGATCTTTGTCATTCTTCGCATATACAAATTTGAATCCCATCTGAACAACATATTTCACCAATTTCAAACGAAATTCAGCTACACCGCCCTCAAATTTTTGTCCAACATGATCAATATAACCTTCCCACTCTTTCGATAGATAACTTTTAGTTTCAGCAATTCCAAAATCACCTAAATACTGATTCGGATCAATCAAACTCTCAAAGTCTTCAGAAAATGAACAACTTGCACCTTTCTTTCTTGTATAAGAGACTTCACTAGCACTTGTATCTTTAGATGATGTACTAGGAGCACTACAAACAACATACTCAACAAGAACACCATTGTGATTCACAAGTATATCAACATATGAAAGTTTAAACAACGGCAAAGAAGCTAACATCAAGTGAACATCCATATCACATTCCAATTTGCAACTTTCAAGATCCGGTAAAGAGTAAGATAACCTAAATTGCCCTGCCTTCAAATGATTGAATCTCTTTATTACTTCACTACAAATCCATTCATAGGTAACACCGGAAAACAATGACAAAAGAACTGACTTACTGTCACAAGTAACTCTTGAAATCACACCAACATCCATTAAGCTACATGATAAGAAAACATAAAACAAAAAAGTAAGTAAACACTGACTAACAAAATAAAATCAATTGAAACTGTTAAAACAGAACAACATAATCAGTATTGCAATTCAATTTCTTAATAAGTTTAGGAAATATCAGTTTCAATTTGTGACTTAAAATAAAACAAACAAAGAAAAAACACAAGTGTAACTGAAACTGAATTTCCACAGAATTGCTACACTGAAACTGAATTTCAATATAATTGCTACAGTGAAACTGAATTTCAACAAAATTCCTACAGTGAAACTGAATTGCAACAGAATTGGTACACTGAAACTGAATTTCAACATAATACCTACAGTGAAACTGAACTTCAACAGAATTCGTACACTGAAACTGAATTATTCTCTTTAAGGTTTTGAAACAGAATTGGTACTCCCAGAAATTGTTACTAAATCACTCAAACAAATTGTAACTAAATCACACACAGAAATTGTAAATCAATTGAAATTTATCCTAAATTCAACATAATCAACACACAAATTTATCCTAAATTCAACATAATCAACACACAAATTTAAAATCACTTAGTCAATTGAAACTCAATTTTCAAGAACTCACAGTAATCAAATTTGGTCTACTAAGCTCCGATGAAAACCTCCCAATCACAATCCGAAGAATCCGATAACAAGCTCGCGCAGGTTCAATTACTCCAAAATCTGATGAAGACCTCGCCCGAGAACAGAAAACACCCCGACAAATCCGATCCAAGCTCACGACAACGAAGATTCAAGCTCAACGAAGATTCAAGCTCAATGATGATGATGAACAAGCGCGAGAACAGGGCTAACTAAATAAATGGTACGGTCATTAAAACTGTTGAAGTAGGAAAACAAAACGGGGTAAAACTGGAATATTAAAAAAATATGGGTCAAACTATTAGTTGACTAGGGGGTTTTGGGAGAGATTAAATGTCCAATAGGGGGTTGGGAAATAGTTTTATTAGGGGTGGAGGTTTATAAATAAGTTAACCATGTTCAAACTTGGGGGTTTTAAATAGTTAACATATATTTTTTATGTGGGAGAGGTGGAATCGAATTTGAAACCTGTGTAGAAAAATATAACTAGACCAATTGTTGGTATTGGAATGTTTCATCCATCAAAAGTAGAAAACTAAATAGATACTGGGTCCAAGTAATAAGTATGTATTTTTTTATTACATTTTTTGGAATAAGCGTCCGATGTAGAATTCGTTTTTTTTTTTTGCTGGGTTGTTCATTGTAGAATTAAAACAATATAATATTAATAACTAATATTATTAGTTTTTGGATAAGAACTATTAATTATTTCATAATGTAACTATTGACCCACCTACTATAGTACTATCTTTCAATAGTCTTTTATTTTCGTCGAATATTTTTCAATAGTTTATATCAGTTGGTCCTTATAAATAAGATGACACATTGATATTTGTTTGCTTAGACATAAAAAAGTGGCTATGTTTCTTAGAGTAATAAAAAATAAAAGCCATATTCTTACTCTAAAAAGAAAATTTCAAGATCAAGAACTTAAAAGTATTATTATTTTTAACTCAAGAAAAGAAAAAGTATTATTATTATTATTATTATAAAACATAGCCAATGTTCTTTATAAAATCACAACATGCATTAAAAAAATTTTATTATCCAATAAAAAAAAATGGAATAAGAAATTGGGAAAAACTATAAAAGCACAGAACAATCACATGCCAACCAAAGTGTACAGGTTTGCATCTCTCTATTACCCGTTTTCACAGACAAAACAGAGAGAAAGTAAAATATACAAAGAAAGCTGAGACAGAGAGAGACAGAGACACAACAAGACATCGCTGTCTAAGCCCCTGAAAGCTAATCAAGCTCAGCTCAGCTCGCATGCCTTGGTTGTACTCATATTCTCTGTCTTTCTCACACACACTCAAAGTCACAAACCCATTTCTCCAAACCCACTGATATCTCCTCCTCTAAGTTTCTCTGCACTTTCGGGGCTCGGAGCCCCGAAACCAGGTACCCATTTTGCCAAACGAGTGTGCCGAACTTTTCTGGGTCGTAATATTTGAGTATTTCCCTTCATTTTTTGATGAAATTTTAATTTTTTTAGTGGGTTTTTTCAGGAAGGTCGAGAATGTACTCTGCTATTCATTCTCTTCCTTTGGATGGGAGTGTTTGTGGGGGGCATGGAGAGTTCAGTGGATCTTTGGACGGTACGAACCTGCCGGGTGATGCTTGCTTGGTTTTGACTTCGGATCCAAAGCCCCGGCTAAGGTGGACTGCGGAGCTCCATGAGAGGTTTGTGGATGCTGTGACTCAACTTGGTGGCCCTGACAGTGAGTATTTGGTTCTCTACTTGCTTGCAAAATTCTTGGTTTATATATTGCTTTTGGTTGTGCAGCTTCTACTTGGTTTCTTGGATTTATATTTTTTCTAAATTAGTAATTTGTCTTTTGGTTATCGGGTATTTGTCCTTTTAAGTATTGGTGCTATTAATGTTTTTCATTGGTTGTGTGTTATAAGCTTTATTGGGCTGATGGCCAGATGCTCAGGGAAAGTTTTCTTTTTAATTTTTATTTGAAAAAATATATGTCTCTCCAACGACTATACTTTAGTTGGTGTGATGAATTTTGAAGTTTGTGTCACGCTGAATTTGATTGATTTATGGGTTGTTCTTGCCTTACTGCCCTTCTTTGTTTTGTGTGAGTGTGTGTGATCATATTTTTCAATAGTGACTGAATCATGCATGAGATTCATCACTGTTATCATTTTAGTCATGATTATCAATCACCATGCGTCATGGACCAGCTAAGCCTATTTAAGCTACATTTGTAGTCCTTCATGCGTCACTATTATCATTGTAGTCATGATTAACCCTATTTTTCAATAGGTTAACTCCTCCATGTTGAGAGGACCCCTTTGTCACTAGGTAAGGCTTATACTTTCTCCCTTTTGCTCAAATACTACATCGATTCCCTTTAATAACCCACTTGGACTCAATGGCCTTCTTCCTTTTGAAATTCCAAACTTGGTTCTTCCTAAGTGTGGAAGTAAGGCCTCCGTCTCATTCATTTTCTTGGTTGTAATTCTATGGGTAGGCGGTCAATTGGCCTAGAAGAGGGGTTGACTAGGCCTTTTTCAAATTTTCACAAACCCTTAGGAAAACTATTGGTCTTCAACCAGAATAAGCGGAAGCAAATATATGAACATTTAACACCAAGATAGCTGCTTAATATTGTAAGTTATCGAAAGAGCTTTTGACACCTCATCCGCAGACAACATGACCTTCCTAATTAGGAGCGTAGTCACCAATGTCTTATATGACTTAGGCACAGATGTGGACCGTACTTCACTGGTGATTATTATAACAGAATTGAGCTTATATTCAGGCTTATCTTCTTGTTTCGCAGTTTGAGCATGGCCAATCTGTATTGGTCCGAGTCCCATTCTGTTCCATTTGTTTCATTTCTTATGCTTCAAGTCATCAGTTGTATGTCATAGGGTGTCTTCCTTTCTTATTCAAGTGCTTTAAATGCATGAGGAACTGTCGATCATATTTTTTGGTTCCATCTAAATATGCATGCATTGCAGAAGCAACGCCTAAGACCATTATGAGAACGATGGGAGTAAAAGGCCTTACCCTTTATCACTTGAAATCACATCTTCAGGTTTGTTTCTCTTTCCCATTATGTATTAGTGATAAGCTAAATTTCAAATTGTTGAGAGAGTGGGGAGGGAAGGAGGGAACTGGTATTTGAGACATAAAGGGTCCAAAAAAACTTTGAGCTTGAATCTAACTGATTAGTATTGCAGCATCTACTTGGTATATTATCTCCCTCTTTTTAGTCATGTTTGTAGTTTCTTGTTGTAATGATTTGTTTTTATTTATTGTGTAACATAACATAATTTACTGTTTTTAATTTTTCTTTGTTTAATTGATGATCTATGCTTGCAGAAATATCGATTAGGGAAGCAATCATGCAAAGAATCAACCGACAACTCTAAGGATGGTAATACCTTGAACACTTAAAATATTAAAGAGCCGGAACTATAACTACTGTGTACATTTTCCATGTAATTTTGATGATCTTTAATTAAAGGAGAGGGAAATCACAAATACAACTTTAAATAACCCAGCAGAAAGAGCCCATTTTCAATTTTTATTTAATACATTTTCTGCAAGTTGTATTAGTACATTTAGGCTATTTAGCACAAAAAAATTACTGTGTTCAGCTGGTTGCGGTAGTTTTCTTTTCTTTCTTTTTTCTCTCTTGGCATCTTGCATCTCCTCTCTTTTCCACTGAATGACCTGATTTATATATTGTTAAGGCAAGAAACTTCTAAATTAATTCTTGTAAGCTGCAGATGGGCCATCTATTTTGCATTGGCTCAGAGTGCTGTGTTATCATTATATAACAATAAAGAAGAAGAATTCATAACTGTACATTTTCTGGTGAATTGGGATATGTTCTGGTGGTAGATTGCAGCATTAGAGTTTTCAGACTTTCTTGTTGCCTAAGTAGTGTATAGTTGGTGTGGCAAATGTTCCTGGTGATAAATTGTGGCAAATGAAGTACTTATTAGTTACATAATCATGTGTAGTTGGGATTGCAGCTTCTTGCATCGCTGAAAGTCAGGACACTGGTTCATCTTCGGCAACCTCATCAAGAGTGGTCCCCCAAGATTTGAATGAGTATGTAATCATTCCCTTATTGCTCCTAATGCTCATCCCTTACTATCTTCACATAATTGTTGTCCTTCGTCTTTCAAACAGTGGCTACCAGGTTACTGAGGCTTTGCGAGTACAAATGGAAGTCCAACGAAGACTGCATGAGCAACTGGAGGTAATTAGTCTCTTTTGCGTGTCTTATTTAATTAGTAATATGCAGGTTATGGGTTTTTGGATTACCGCAATTTGTTGACCAATTATGCACATGCTGCAACAACTTATAACTATAACCACAGGCCACAAGCTCCTAGAGGAAAATAGCCTTTTTTATTTATACAGGTTGCCTTGATGGTGTTACTTATATGCAGCTACTCCATTTGCCACCTTGACCTAAAACACCCATTGGCTCTCCAATTTAATTTATTTTACTTTGTTTTCTCCCCTCAAGTGGGTTTCTTATAAGTATGAGTTTTAAGTGGTAAATTCTTATGGTTAAATTGTAAACAGGTGCAGCGTCGTCTTCAACTTCGAATTGAAGCACAGGGCCAGTATCTTCAGTCTATACTTGAGAAAGCTTGTAAGGCTCTGAGTGACCAGGCTGCCTCGGCTGCTGGGCTTGAAGTAGCTAAGGAGGAACTCTCTCAGCTAGCTATTAAGGTTTCCGATGACTGTCAAGGGATGACCCCATTTGATCCCATAAAAATGCCTTCCTTGTCTGAACTTGCTGCCGCTTTAGAAAACAAAAGTGCCCTGAATGTACTTGCTCGCATTGGCAACTGCTCCGGTGATAGCTGCTTGACATCAACCGGAAGCCCTGTTTCTCCAATGGGTATGAGTTCATTGGCTGCTGCTATGAAGAAAAGACAAAGACCCTTCTTTGGTAATGGAGACTCATTGCCCTTGGAGGGCAACATGAGGCAAGTAGAATGGATGATGAGTAATATTGGATGAATAGCAAGACATTCCTTTAGAAACGGAACCTCCTTTTTCTCATTTCATTATTATTTTTTGTCTAGTTATAATCTTAATGTACCAACAACCATCCTCTGTAAACTGTACCGTCAGTGGTCTGTATATTCGCAAAGCAGATTGTATGCAAGTGGTGATACCTTTATTTTTATACATTTGGAATTGCCTCCTCTTTACACGTATGAACTATGTTATAATTTCCTTTTGAGTTGGGATATACTATATTACAATTCAGACATGGATAATTTCTTCTCGATCTCGATCAACTTTAGAACCAAAAGTGGGCCAAATCAACTAGTACAAATTGAAGATGTATATAATTAGCCTGGTTCAACAAGGAATTGTCAAAGATAAAGTTTTGAAGCTTGCTTGGTTTTTGGATGATTTTCTTAAGATTTTGATTGAGAACGAATATTTGGCCTCTAATGAGTCCAATCTCATAAGACCAGATAATTCATGGACTCCATGTCGTAAAGGGGAGAGCGGAAATGTTTCAGGCATAGCACCATACACAGTGGCTCCAATGTCACAAGATCACATAATTCATCATATTTAGTGTTAATTGCATGTATGGGTCTTTTTGATATTTGGATATATTTTCTGGGCATCAGTTAAGAAAGAAAAGTAAGATGAAGAAGGAAACCCAAAAAAGTCAGATGAGGAAAGAAATATATTATCTATGACAGTTTCATGAGAGAGGTGTGTTTGTGGATAAACCTACACCGATCCAAAAGCCAATCAGGGCTGGACACGTGGCTGGTCAGACCTGGCTTCAGTGTTTGACTTCTCAGTGGTCAGACTTTGACCTCCACATCATCACAGCTCGGCACCTCCTCTGCCAGCTCAGACCGAATCTCCAGGCTGAGTTCTCCACGCCCGGTCCGACTCGAACCGATGATCTTCCCTGGGATTGAGTGTTCATCTTTCCAGCCATCTCGGCTCGGCTCGGCTCGGCGCGGAGGGAATCTCGTTTCGAGTTCTAGTGTCAGTCAGTTATGACTCTGAACTCTGAAGGATCCCTATCTATCGGGTCGGTTCGGTCAGGAATCCCTTGTCCTATCCGATCACACATGGGCTTCATGTATACACATAGGAACATGTGTTCGGGTCGGCTCGGCTCTCCGCCGCCATTTCAAGGAAGATCACGTTGGGATGAACCGCCACACTTAAATGCACCTGACAAAGGTCTTCTGACAAAAGAGACAATCCAGCCTATATTCATGATTACTGGGGCAGTTCACCTGAATCTTCCATACTTGCATTCAATGCAGCATTGAATGCAAAGGAGGTGGGTAGCTGTGCATGCCACTGTTCACGATCGAACGCGTGGATCTTTCTCAACCAGCCAGTCACATGCAGGTAACTTACTCCTCACAATCTCCTTTGCCTATATATATCAACTCATATGTGCAAAATGGGGATCTATCTGTCAATCTCTCACCAGAAAAACACTTACAAAAAGACCCTTCACTCACCCAAGAGCAGATCCAACTTGCTGAGAATAAACCCAGAACATTTACCTTGTTCTTCCTATTCTTCCAAGTTCATCTTTTGTTCTTCCTCACCTACCATCAAACACACACCACTGACTTCATCATCGGAGCATGTTTGGCTGGTACCACACCGGTCCATCTCCTGTGATCTTGTTTCTTTTACAGGAAGATCTCACATCATCGTCCAGCAAGGCTTCGGATCAGCCAGGTCACCACTTCTAGGTTGTTGCATCTCTCTTACGGAAATTTGCATCAACAAGGTGTGTACAGAAAGAGGAATGGACAGACAGAAGCGACATATGAAGGTGGTGATGGGTGGTGGTGACAAGTGAGACTGGGTGAGTGTGAGAGAGAAGACACTAAGGTGCTCAAGGATAGGGATGGCAACGGGGCGGGTTCGCCAATACCATACCCGCCCCGTCGGGTAATAGGGTCCCCCATCGAGGGTATTCGGGGCCTCTATTATTTTTTAAAAAATAATTTTTTTTATTAATAACATATCAAATTAATATAAATATATAATATAATAGATGAAATACATTAAAATTCATCATATTATATTACAATAACATTAAATTATAAAGATAACACTATTAAATTTTAAAGACATGCAACAAAAATTAAGAAAATAAATTAAAATATAATTATATAATATAATATTTTTATTAAACGGGTATACGGGGTGGGGCGGGGCAGGGCGGGGACGGGGATAGTATTACCATACCCGCTTAATTGGGACGGGTCCCCACGGGGATTTTCGGGGACGGGGAATTTTGCCATCCCTACTCAAGGAGAATGGGAGAGTCAGACAAGGCTTGGGAATTGGGATTGTTATTCAAGGGTAATTTAGTCTTTCCCATCAGTTTTTGGTCAGATTTCCAAGTGTGTCGCTATTTGCACACTCTTTTTCCTCTCATTGACACCCTTTTTGTTTATTTTGTGAAATGACAAAAATGACCCAAAGTTAAATTACAATAGAAAACATAAAAAAAAAAAAATGACAATAGTGAGGAAAAGAGGTGTGTCCTCCCACCCTCCACTGGCCTCCTCTCACCTCCTCCTCCTTCCTCTATTTCTCCTTCTCTTCCTCTTTTCTTTCCTCAATTTCAGAGGCTGCCTCATCTTCTTCTTCAAAAAAAAGTCAATGCCATAAGATGCGTGGCCTTCTCCAAAAGCCTTGATTTGGTCCTTAAGAGACCTCTTGTGCTTGAAATTAGAGCCACAAGTGCAATACCAAAGCTTCCCACAATTCTTCTCATGGGTTCTCCAATCACCTCTCACTGCAAAGGCCTTCCCACATTTTCTGCACATGAAGGGTTTGATGCCATGTTTTCTCTTGTAATGGGTTTGGAGGGTTCTGAAGTCTTTGAGAGGCTTTGACCTTGGGTGGTCAACGTTGTTTCTGCAACCTGGGGTAGGAAAGAGAGAGAGGAGGAGGTTCACCGATGACGAATCCGACGACATCGGCGGCTGTGTGCAGGGTGGGTCGGGTATTGTGGGTGTTAAATTTATTTATTTTTTTCTTTCTTTCTGTGTAAGGGTGTGGCTGGGTTGAAAAGCCAGAGAGAGAAAGAGAGGGAGGAGAGAAAAAAAAGGAAAGAGAGAGAGGTGGGGTTGGGGGTGGTGCGGGGTTCTAAACACGATGGTGCTGGTTTTGGGTGGGGTGGGTGTGTTTTAGAGGAGGGATATTTTGGTAATGAAAAGAGTGTGTAAAAAGAAATTTCAAATTTTAGAAAAAGATAAGGGGTGTGTTGGCAGAAAAATAGAGAAAATGGTGTGCAAAAAGAAAAAAAAAAAAGGTGTGCAAAAAATAGTAGCACTCATTTCTAATAACTTAAGAGTGCTGCTATTTGCACACTGCTCATCACTTAATTAGTGATTTTACAAATTTGCCCCATTGTGAAAAGACCCTAAAACCCTCCCCCAACACACCCCATCTCTCTTCTCTCTTCTTTGCTCCTAAGTCCCACCCCATGCCTTGCCCAGCTCGCCGATCCTCTCTCTCTTCCTTCCCTCTCTTCTCTCTCCCTTTCTCCCTCTCAACCGTGCCTAGCCCAGCTCCCTATCTCTCTGGCTTCTTTCTCTTATCTCTGGCTTCTCTCTCCTTCTAGCGCAGCAGCACCCTCCCCGCAGCAGCACCCTCCTCTCTCTCTCTCTCTCTCTCTCTCTCTCTCTCTCTCTCTCTCTCTCTCT
>QANW01004475.1:411142-503629 GCA_003254865.1 Dryas drummondii | reverse complement strand
TTGGCTGGCATGCTCATCATTATTGCCAGTAGCAGACCACGCAAGCGGTCCCAGTCCAAATCAGGGCACATCTTCTCGAGCTCTAGCAATCGTCANTAGCCTATGTTCTACTCGTTGTCCAACTCCTGCTTGGCTTGGCTCAGCTCCTGCCCGCACTGCTCCAACTCTTGCCTAGCCTGGTCCGCCTCCTTCCTGGCCTGCAGTAGCTCAGCCTGCAATGCATTGTTCTGCCTGACCACTTGCCCACCCCCATGTTTCCACACCCCATCCGGGGTCGGAGCACACTTGGCCTCGTCGGTGTCCCATCACTTGTAGACGCCTGGTCGGACCCTCCATCATCCATAGAATTGCCCTCCCTTGACGAATCGTCTGAGGAAACCATGGAATGTCCGACCCCACCACACCTGCCCATCCAAGACAAAAAAGAAAAAGAAAAAATCAAGATGGGAAATGCTCGGAATACCAAGACAACACAATGGACATATCAGATAACTACTGGTTTCCCACCCCTCATAAGTGCTCTTCCACCCCCAAATTTACAACATTCCCCTATTCCTTTCTCATGATCAGCCGCCAATCATGCACATACCAATATTCACAAAATCAATTCAAGATGAAAAGCAATGACAACCCAAGCCTTACCAGTATTCCGTGGCTTCAACAGCTCAGACGGGTTCCGACCCACTAATCTTGTTTCCTGTGTACCTGGCCAAAAACACAACAACACCCAATAAATTACAGTCCAAGAATGAAGGCGTGTGGCCTACCCAGTGCTCAGCAAGGTTTATACCCACCTGCACCTCCACCTGCCCCTCCCACAAATTTCACAATTCACAAATCACAATTCCAAGGTCCGCCTCAGGCTGGACGACCACAGTTGCTCACAATTATCAATTTTCCAAGGCAAAATTAGTATGTCAATTGGGTAGGAAAATTTCGAAATTACCTACCTCGAAGAGCTCAAGCCAGGCAGCCCGACCAGCGCACCACCTCCTGCCCGAGCAGCCGCGCACCCGAGCTGACCCGTGCACCACCGCGCAGCAGCCCAGCCCAGCAGCCCGCGCTGCCCGAGCCCACCAGCTGCTCTGAGACGAGCAGCCCTTTAGTCCAGCCCGAGCCACCCACACCTGCGCAACCCGAGCCGAGCAAAGTCAGCCCTTCCGCACAGCCCCCTGCCCGAGCAGTCCAAGCAGCCTTCCTGACCAAGCAGCCCACACCCAGCCTTTCTACCCGAGCAGCCTACGCCAGCCCGCGCAGACCCTGGCTCCGAGGCTCCGGATTCGACCCGAGCCTAGTCCTTCAGCCCCTGCGCTTCCGAGCCACGCACAGGCGTTCCGAGCCGCGCACAAGAGTTCCGAGCCGAGCCCCTCACAGCCTGACCCGCGCCGATCCGAGCAGCCCAGCGCCGCCGACCCGAGCCTCCACCTCCACTCCGAGCTGAGGGCAGCTCTCCCCTCCGCTCCACGCCGATCCTTCCGGCCCGAGCCCAGTCTCCCGCCGCACCGCAACCGATCCGACCTGAGCACTTTCCCTCCCGACCCGAGCTCTCCCTTTGCGAACCGAGAAGANAAAAAGGATCTTTCATATGTAACCCCCAAGCTTTCCTGCAGTACAGCTTTTCTTGCTAAGGAACTTGGGGGACTTCTAAACAGTATCTTAAGCAGGAACAAGCATGTGGTTACTTGTCGTTCTGCTCGGACTTCTGTGTGTACAAAGTTCCCAACCAAGAAGTATCTTCTGCTCGGAAACTTGGGGGACTTCTGTTCGTATGATTAATCATCTCGGCATAACGACAAGTCACATAAGGCTTAAACATCATGTTGTTTAGGCCTAGGCCCAAAGACTAAGCCCTTCCTAGGCTCTTGGGCTCCTAGCCCCTAACCTCTTAGGCTCCGGCCCTCTAGGCTCCGGCCTCCTAAGCTCCAACCTCCTAGGCCTCGACCCGTGTCGACTCATTCAGACCCACGAGACAGGTGACACGTGGCGCTCCTACAGTGCGAATCATTACAGGAGACACGTGTCATCACCGGATTGGTTGACACTCTTCCAAAGGTACTATAAAAGAGGTACCTTCTCGTCACAAAAGGAGGATTCAATCAATATTATACTATTCACTCCTTTGNTCACTCACTTTGCTCTCAGATCTCTCTGAACACTGACTTGAGCGTCGGAGGAGCTTTGGCCGGCACCACACCGGTGTCCTTCCCGCTCACTTTTGTGTACTTGCGTAGGGTGCTTTGGATATCATTCTCTCTTATTACTCACAGTCGGACCCAGCTACTCGTTCCTCCCCCACTGCGACGTGTCATCCACTCGGTGGTGGGTCAACGGGCCTACGTGGTTCGACTCGACGTTAATTGCTTTACCATTTTTCAGCATCAACAACGTGCAAGAAATCATATAAACTAGAAGTCTAGGACTGGTAATGCATGACACGAAACTATCCAACTTATATGCTTAGGATTTTAGCATTTCAATTTCAACTTTAATTATTATATGATCGATCATATCCTAATCACACACACACACACACACCATGTTATTAATTACATCTCTCTCACTTTGTTACTGTGTAGCTACCTCTAGTAATTGGCAGGATGAGGAAGCTTGCACTGGGCAGGAAGCTGCATTGCAAGGGTCGGGTCAATCCCTAGAGATGGCAACAGATTGGAGTTCTTGTAAGAGCAAAGGCAGCCCAAGTCGGCTTGCGATAGAGCAGAGCAGCATGTCGCCCAAGGCCGAGCAGGGTTTGGATTAGTCACGGCTGGTTCGCTCATCAAACCATACACAGAGTCATTGATTTCTCTCTTAGTTCTTCCGTGTTCTGGATCTTGTGAGCTCCAGTTGGGGGTTTTATATGGGATGAATTGAAGGATGTTATGATTAAAATTTCTTTTTTTCCTCCCATTCACTATCTTGTGGTACATTCTTGAGTTACTGTCACCATGATGAAGGTAATTAATGATGTTTGTGTCTTTTCTATTTTTTCTATGTTATAATAAGTGGAGTATTCTGAAAGTGTGTTTATGAAAATATGGAAGAGTCATTATCCTCATCGATAAAAAAAAAAAATAAAATAAGGAAGAGTACGTCATTATAATTTAAGCCTTTAATTTATAAGCAACATCAAGGACTACATTGGGGGAATGGGAATGATCTTCAGTTTTGTAGGAAGGATCTGTCAGTGTCTATGAATGCTTTTTTGAAGACAAGGAGGGTGGGGGATATATTCTTGATTCATCCTATGTTATTTGTAATGATTCTTTGTACAGGTGATCATTTACTAAAAGTCTTGTCATTAATATATTGAGTGATAGCTTAGGTTCAAACTTAGAAGAGTAGCTGAACTGGGCGAACCTTTTTCTGTCTTTGATTTTTAGTTTTGTTTCTTTGTTTTTGTTATATTTGTTCTGTCCTTTTTTGTTGTTCGTTCTTTGTTTTTTGGCTTGCCTTTTGTATGGGTTGTGTTATAACTTGTATGTATATTCACCTGTTTGTATTTCCCAACATATTTTATAGATATGTATATATTTTTTAAAAATATTTTGAAAATCATATGCATTTGCAGAGAAATATAGTTTGATTAGAAGCTCTGTAATATTAAACTTTAGACAACTGACATGCTTTGGAATATTGACGCAACCTAGGTGACGAATCACAACATACACACAAACCCTAGATTTGTTGATTTCCTAGATTGGGAATACCAAGAACAAAGGGGTCTATAACTTGTTGATCCAAAAGATTACCAAGTTGATAGAGGGTTTAGAGAAAATTCTCTATTTTTATTAATGTTCCGAAAAATTGAGATTACAGCTGGTAAAAGATGTTTAAATACCATCAAATCCTAAGTAACTCTCGAAAGGACATAAATAATAAGTTCAACGGCCAAATTAAATACTGAAAACAATAAAAGATAATTAAAATGTCCAAAAATTTGGAAAAAAACTTTAAATGCGATTTTGGCCTAGCAAATAGCCTTATTTGGCCAAAAAGCGCCTTAGCTATTTGCCTATGACAGTGATTTGGATTTGCCTCGTCGTTCTCTTTTCGAAAAGGTATTGTGCGTAAAAAGACACTGGGAGCCTAATGGCCAGATTTGTGCCTATCACATTGAAGCCAATAATCATTGGCGATGGGTGCTGCATCAAATATGGCAGGTTACAGTAAAGTTGAATAATAAAATCACTCCTTTGGCCAAAAAAAAAATAGAATAATTAAATTATACTCTTGACTGTTTATCTATTATTTCACTCTTTATCGCATGAGAGGTTTGTTTCTCCTGACTTTTCCTTGACTGGAATTTTGTGGTCATGCCTAAGTTTGTTTAGGTAGCAATGTATTGGTAGTAGGAATCAGAGATGTACTACCGGAAATTTTATATATTGTTCAAATCATTTATAGTTATGTCATGCATATATTTTAGTTATGTTAGTAGAATCTGTCATATTCATTTTATAGCCAAGAGTTTGAGATAGTTTGAGAGTGCCCAACTCCCCCTCCCTCTCCACCTTCCTTCATACGCACAACGTAGTCTATCAAGTGAATTTACAGGTTTGCTTTATACAGGGAAGAGAGAGAAATGAGGGGAAGTCGCGAGCGGTGGAAGGGGCCTCTGGCGGTGGGGCAGGGTTCAGGTGGGGGAAGGGAGGGGTGGGGAAGAGGAAGGAAGTGGAGAGTCTACGCCAATGATTACAAAGTTTGGTAACCAATTTCTTCCAACTTTCATTGCACTTCATATTTTTCCCAAGGTCCCAATATACTTCTATATTTTGCTTACGAAACCTGAGAATTGCCATTAACAAGATTCCAACTTCTGCGGAAGACATACACCTCGTCCTTTGAGCTTACATCAACTATATATCATCTTTTTGATCAAATTGTGGAATGGGTCACTTATTCTAAGAGAAACTGTATTCTCTCTTAAATCTCTCCACTGATATGAAGGAAATGAGAACTTACAATTGCTGTCCATGGACAACAATTTTCCAATTCTTTGCACTTCCTCACAATCTTTATCCGTTCTTTCTAAACACTGGGTCCCAATAGATACAATGTAAGATCATGAATGTGAGTAAGGCATAAGCTTCGCCAGAACTCAGAATAGGAACATATTATCTACCACTTGAAAAGGCTTTCAAGCTTGATCAAGACCTGCAATCCAATAATTATTTGTTCTTTTCTCCAGTATGTCTGAGCAGCTGACACAAGTTCATGCTCATCAAGGGAAGCTGATCCTGCATCATTTCGAGGATAATTTTTATTCAATACTTTTATCCACTTAGCATTAGGGACCAAAAGAAGAATGATGATAGTCGTACTTTCAAACTGCCTCCACACTCCCATGTAACTAAAACAGAAGTCTCCAATCTCTTTAAGATTTTCATCTTCAGTCCCACTCTCAAGGGTATTTAGATATTCAATTATCATAAGAATCTTTTCCTTCCAAGAATTCCAAAAGTAAACTAGTGAACTGATCGAAAACTTATCTTTGGATAGCATCTCTTGTGAGTGATTTGTAGGGTTACTTATCAGCTGTTCTTCCCATGTTTAATTGTTGGCTCTTGCAGAAAGATGCGGTTCCAAAATGTTTCTTGGGGATAACAATTCACCTTTAACGGTCCTATGTCTCTGAGAAGCAATCATTTGATCTCTCATGAGTACCAAGCTATTATCCCACTGAGTATGATCTCAGCTTTCTGTGCAAACAGCATGGTAGAAGCTTTTGTCTTCCTCCCTTCTTGCAAATTCCTCCTTCGCTTTTGTTTGAAGTTTCTTCACTTATGGGAAAACCTTGATGGGCCAACCCTTTTTTCCAGCCGATGACCAAAGTGATTTGGCAAGCACATGGAATATGGTTATCGATCCTTGATTCCTGTCTAAACTTTCCTTTGCTTGCAAGTTCATCAGCTATGGGGAGATCAATGTCATCCAAAAAGTTTCCAATCTCTTCTTCGTATTGCTGCTCATTAAATAAAATATAAAATCAGATAGAGAGACTACTTTCAGTTAGATAGAAAGTTTACATAATAATCAGATACAAGTAGAAGATAATTAATTACATAAAAAATGACAATGAAAATTACAAGAGGAGTTTAAACGGGGACTCATCTGTTTAGATGCAACAACAACAACAACAACAACAACAACAACCTTTCAGTTAGATAGATGTGTGTGCGTGTGAGAGAGAGAGAGAGAGAGAGAGAGAGAGAGAGAGAGAGCTAGAGAGAAAGTAAGAGAAAAGGTCTTCCAATGTTACAGAATCAACATTATCTTGATTCTTGAGTGAACAAAACTTCAAGGGAATCAAGTAAGAGAATAACAGAAACCATGTGCATGAAATTATGTTCCAAAATGTCTCTTTTTTCAATATGGGTACATAAGATACCAATGCAACATCGTAGTGGCAATGCGGTAGAAACAAATATTTCTCTGAAAAATTCAAGAAACTGTCCCACTTTTGTGTCCTGGTGGTAATGAGAAACACATGTTGATTGTAGAGGTTTGTATGAATGTGTTAATGACCGTAGTCTTGTAGCACTAAGTTCCTAGTCTTGTTATACTTACCCTTTACTGCCTTGTATTACTTGGGGATTAAGTCAAGCCCTTATCTTTGTACTCTATAAATACCTGATGTAAACCAAATATTTGTTCAATAAGAATCATATAATTCACATGGTATCAGACGCTTAGGTCTCTCTTCCTAGGTATTTTCTTTTTCCTTCTCACCCGCAAACCCTTGTTCTTGCTACCCCATTGCTTTCTTCTCCATCTTCTCTCATGTCGACCTCTGATAATTCCTCCCCCTCTGGTCCCAATGTCGCCACATTCCTTAAACTTACAGACTCCAATTATCTCCTCTGGTCGACTCAAATGCGACCCTTTCTTATCGATCATGATTTATGGAAGTACATCGATGGCTCATCTCCGGCTCCTAGCAGGACTCTTGCTCCTGTTCCTCCCTCTACTGAATTTTTGGTTACTCCGGCCTATACCCCATGGTTTCAAAAAGACTAACTTGTTATGAGTTATCTCACCTCCACTCTCACTGAACCTATTCTTGCTATGGCCGTTGGTCAGGATTCTTCGAAGGCTGTCTGGGATTGCCTTCAACGCCACTTTTCTCAGCGGTCCATCGCCAATGCTGCCACCACTCGGTTTCAACTTCTTGGAATCAAGAAAGGCACCAAGTTTATTACTGAGTACCTTCAGCAAGTTAAAACTCTTGCGGATTCTCTTGCAGCCATTGAGCAGCCCATCTCTGATCCTGATCTTGTTACTACTACGCTTCGTGGTCTTGACTCTGCCTATGATATGCTTGTCACTACTATCCTCAACACTGATCCGCTTCCTATTTTTTCGGACCTTCGCTCTCGGCTTCTTTCCTTTGAGTCCCATGCTGTTCGGCCTTCTTCTTCTCCTGTTGAGGCCTCCTCCCATGCTCTTGTTGCGCAGCAGCAACCTCGTCCTCCGCCGCCCCCTTATTCCCAATCACAGTAGTTTTTCTCTTCTTCCTGTGGTGGTGGCTATCGTGGCCGTGGTGGCTATCGTGGGCGTGGTCGAGGTGGTGGTGGTCACTTTCCCTTTGTTGCTTCCTCTTATGGTCCGCCTTCTTTTGCATCGCCCTCCTGGCCAGCCTCGCTCGGTCGTGGTTCATGGTCCTCTACTCCTAGTGTTTTGGGTGCTGCTCCTTCATTGGTGTCCCAACACTAACCTGAATTCACCATAGCAGCATCCATCTTGTCGAGCAGAGGTAAGCCTAGACCTTCTTCACACTGCAACACCTTAACACTATCTACGTAATGGGGAGTAGGACCTTTTGTGTATATGATGTGTGCAAAGGGATCTATGCTTTATATATATATTGACTGATCCTAAGAGTTCGAATCCCATAACCAAACTCATTAGGATATCCTTATTAACTTAGTATACTAATTCATTGTCCTATAATAACTAGGAATCCCTTTAGCCTTTATAAACCACTAACACTTAATCCATATAAGGCTGCATGGTGTAATCCTTATGAA
This sequence comes from Dryas drummondii, assembly GCA_003254865.1. Taxonomy (NCBI): domain Eukaryota; kingdom Viridiplantae; phylum Streptophyta; class Magnoliopsida; order Rosales; family Rosaceae; genus Dryas; species Dryas drummondii. The sequence continues at coordinate 495,602 of QANW01004475.1, read as the reverse complement.
ATTCTCGGTATATGCTTGAATTGCAAGTTTCTTGCTGCAACTAGGTGACCAAAACCATATTGGAGTTAAAATCAACTCCAACATTCTCCCACTTGGTCAAATAGATGCACATGTAGTTTAGCACATCCCTTTAGTGCACAAAGAATTCCATTGAATTATGGTTCCCATAAGTCCCTTGTCAGAAATGAGTTCTTGCACAGAGCTTCAAAAACTTTTGGATTGAGCATGTTATCCTGAGCTTTAGAAACTAGACATACAAGCACTCATAACCACATGAAACTCCAACAAGACAATGTAAAAACAAAATAATGAATGTGTGTCTTGAAGTGTCACTCAAATGCATATAGAAATGCATAATAAAAATTCTACCAGATCCTATATTACAAATCTGCCTCATGTCTCTAAAGAGACAACCATATTTATAATGCAACTTATATTCCTTATATGAAATTGTTATTCAGTAAAATAAAACCAGTAAAAACTGAAACATGCTAACCAAAACTGAACATCAATTTCATAAACTTTAAACCAGAAAAAATAACAAGCTGCAATTCCTTAAAATTATCCAAACATCCAAAATAAAATTTTAATTAATACCTAACCAAAACAGAACAAAGAAGAAAAATAGCAGAAACAACGATGCTCCCACTAATTCTGCAGATCAAAACTAGAAACCAATCCCATGTTAGCCACATGTTTATGAAATGAATTAGGCAAGCCTTTGTTAAGTGGGTCTGCAAGCATCATGTCAGTACCAATATGGTCAATCCGAGTATATCCTGACTTGACCTTCTCCCTTACCAACAAAAATTTCAAATCCAAGTGCTTAGTACCAGTTGACTTCTTGTTGTTCTTGGTGAAATCTACAGCAGCACTATTATCACATCAGATTTGAATAGGCCTTTCTATGTTTTCTAAAATCCTTATACTGGAAATGAAATTTCTCAGCCATACAGCTTGAATGGTAGCTTCATAACATGCAACAAACTCAACATGCATGGTTGAAGATGCCACTGTAGACTGCTTAACACTTTTCCATGAGACTACCCCTCCTGCTAATAGAAAAACATGACTGCTAGTGGACTTTTTAGAGTCTGGACATCCGGCAAAGTCAGAGTCAGTGTATCCAATCAACTCTAATACATTGCTCCTTTTATAACACAACTTGTAATCCTTAGTTCTTTGCAAGTATCTCATTACTCTCTTAGCTGCCACCCAATGAGCCATCCTCGGATTTGATTGAAACCTTCCAAGGACAGAAATGGCAAAAGCTATATCTGGCCTTGTGCAGACTTGAGCGTACATTAAACTTCCCACAAGTGAAGCATAAGGTCTTGACTGCATTTCTAGCTTATCTTGGTCAGTAATTGGAGCTTGTTTCTTACTTAATTTGTCACCCTTTCCTAAAGGCAAATTTGTACCAGTGCAAAAGCTCATATTAAATCTTTTTAGTACCCTATCTATATATCCTTTTTGAGATAAACCTAGTATCCCTTTCTCCCTATCTCGAGTAATTGATCTCTATGCCTAACACATATGCAGCCTCTCCCATGTCCTTCATATCAAAACTTTTAGATAGGAAAGTTTTAGTGTGATTCAGCATAGTCAAATTAGTACTAGATAGCAGAATGTCATCTACATATAATATTAAAATCACAAAATGTCTCCCACTGACCTTAACATAGATACACTCATCCACTTGGTTCTCAAAGAAACCAAAAGATTGAATCACTTCATCAAATTTAAGGTACCACTGCCTTGATGCTTGTTTCAAACCATAGATTGACTTCTTGAGTTTGCAAACTAAACTTTCTCTCCCTTCTTGAATGAAACCCTCTGGTTGTTTCATATAAATCTCTTTATGTAAATTCATCATCTATGCCAGCCATCATCACACTGACCACAGTGAAACAATTATCAATCACTTATGAGCAGATAAGTGTTTCACCTGTCATGTGTTGATCATGCAATTTAATCAATAAATTGTTGTTTTAGAAGATTTCTTGAGTTAATTAGGCTGCGAGTTTCTTGCTTAATTAATCCAAGAACCCTCCAAAACTTGATCATGCCTTTTGCAGATAATTTGACAGTAAACTTTAAGGTCAAAATTTATCTAACATGCATTTATATATATATAAACATGCATGCAGATATAAGATAATAAGATAGGGTCAATTAATTTCCAAAGATTTTGATTTTAGGATTTATTACTTGTAACACAAAGAACCATAGTGTTCAAAAATCCCAAAACCAAAAAACAAACATAATAATCTTGCTGCATAAAAACTGTTAGTACAGAAAAATATGACTTTCATGGCAATACAGATTTACACAGAGAAATTTGATTTCAAGAATCATGCATATAGTGATTTTTAACATAAAATTCCCCACAGATTTCCACAAACAATCAGATTATTGATTTTACTTAATGTTTCTCAACATACAAACCATACTCTGATACCACATGTTGATTGTAGAGGTTTGTATGAATGGAACACTAACCTGAATTCACCATAGCAGCATCCATTTTGTCGAGCAGAGGTAAGCCTAGACCTTCTTCACACTGCAACACCTTAACACTATCTACGTAATGGGGAGTAGGACCTTTTGTGTATATGCTGTGTGCAAAGGGATCTATGCTTTATATATATATATTGACTGATCCTAAGAGTTCGAATCCCATAACCAAACTCATTAGGATATCCTTATTAACTTAGTATACTAATTCATTGTCCTATAATAACTAGGAATCCCTTTAGCCTCTATAACCACTAACACATAATCCATATAAGGTTGCAAGGTGTAATCCTTATGAAATTCCCGGTATATGCTTGAACTGCAAGTTTCTTGCTGCAACTAGGTGACCAAAACCATATTGGAGTTGAAATCGACTCCAACAACACAATCTTAATTCTAGAAAGCCTATCATGGAAGCAAAGCAATCCCTCCAACCAGTCTATGGTCCTAAGCACTTGGCTAGCCTTTTTACATACATGGTAATCCAAATATATCTTCTCCATGTCTGAGCCAACTTTGAATGGCTCCTTTTTCCCAAATAGAAGAGTTTCTCAAAGAGAATTATGAAACCAATAACAAGACTCTTTATTGATCACCATCTTTAGAAATTGAGAAGCAACATCAGTTATTGTAACTTTTGTAGGGGCACAAGTAAGAATCCTACGATTCATAGTTCGTGATTGGTTAAAAAGTAGAACAATTGTTTTAGTTTTTCATGTCCCAGGTAAACCTCCTATAAGTTCTACAGTAGACTTGGTAGCCCAATTCATCATTTGAAGGTAGGACAAAACAACTCCAATTTGGGATGCATCCAGTTCTAGTAATAACTTCATAACCGACCTTTATCGAAGAAACTCTGAACAGCCTGCTTTTTCATATAATAATTGTTCTCAGTCTGTGAGGATATGATTTTAAGTTAGTCACAACAATAAATGAGAATGATGGGGCATGGAATATAATTAGATGAGAGATATGAAGAAATCTAGGCATCCATCCCAAAACCAATTGGCAATAAGAGAAGTAGCTCAAACCCTTATAAGCCATTAGCAAGGCCCTCACATTTTCAATGTGAGATTTTTCTCAACACGCCCCCGCATGTGTGGCGTCATTTAAGCCTAACAAGTGGACAATTTAATTGGGTGACGTGGGAGCACGTGTGGCCATTAGGCACATCACGTGGATAACCTGCTCTGATACCATGAAGGAATCTAGGCATCCATCCCAAAACCAATTGGCAATGAGAGGAGTAGCCCAAACCCTTACACTACAAGAAAAAGATATTTGGGCGACAAAACTTTGGGAGACGAACTCAAATTTGTTGCCCAAAGAGGTTTTGGGCGACGGAATCTAACATTTGTCGCCTAAACCAATAAAGGTTTGGGCGACCAATATTTTCGTCGCCCGAAGTGAGTTTAGGCGACGAATATGGTGTTCATCGCCTAAAGCACCTTTGGGCGACGAATATAGTGTTCGTCGCCTAAAATTACGGGCCAAAATGCTCTTGGACCATACTTTGGGCGATGAATATGCAAATTCCTCGCCCAAAGTCACTTTAGGAGACGAATCTATAGATTCCTCGCCCAAAGTCCAGTTCATTTTTTATGTGCATTTATATTTAGGTATAAGAATACGATGTAATTGTGTTTTCAATGATCCGAACTGTTCATCTTTTAGTTCCCTACTCAAAGATCATCTCTGCAAAAATTTAGCTCAATCGAAAATGTAGAAGTTAGGTAATGGTAGTCGAATTGATGAACGATCGTGGGTTTTCTAATGATAATTCAATGGCTAGCTGAATTCCGATTTGGCCGATTTTTTGCAGAGATGATCTTTGAGTATGAACATAGGAAATGAACGGCTCCGATTGTTGAAATCACGTTCACAGTCTTCACAATTATTAAAACAACAAGGTTTCAATGAAAGAGTTAATAGAATTATATTCTTCAAGTGTTGAAACCGTTCATTTATAAGTAGATGGGCATATCTTGATCGTGTTTTCAACAATCCCAACTGTTCATTTTTTAGTTCCCTACTCAAAGATCATCCCTGCAAAAATTTAGCTTAATCGGAGATGTAGAAGTTAGGTAACGGTGAAATTATTTTATATTTGTATATATTTAAAATTATAAATATAATTTAGTAATTAAGTTAAAATTTAAAATCCTATTGTATATTGTTAAGTATACAATCTTATTATAATAATTTATTATATATATATTTAAATACTAAATATAAATTATAAATTTGCAAAAAATGGTATTAATTAGGGTCATACTTCGGGTGACAAAATTATTCCTCGCCTAAAGTGACTTTGGGTGAGGAATCTATATATTCTTAACCCAAAGTCACTTTGGGAGACGAATCTATAGATTCCTCGCCCAAAGTCACTTTGGGAGACGAATCTAGATTCTTCGCCCAAAGTCTAGTTCTTTTTTTTATGTGCATTTATATTTAGGTAAAAGAATACGATGCGATCGTATTTTCAACGATCTGAACTGTTCATTTTTTAGATCCCTACTCAAAAATCATCTTTGCAAAAATTTAGCTCAATCGAAGATATAAAAGTTAGGTAACGGTGGTCGAATTAATTAACGATCGTGGTTTTTATAATGATAATTCAACGGCTAGTTGAATTCCGATTTGGACAAATTTTTGCAGAGATGATCTTTGAGTATGAACATAAAAAATGAACTTCTTTGATCGTTGAAATCACATTGTGGTCTTCACAATTATTGAAATAACAAGGTTTCAATGAAAGAATTGATAAAATTATACTCTTCAATTGTCGAAACCGTTCATTTATATGTAGATGATTACATCTCGATGTGTTTTCAACGATCTGAACCGTTCATTTTTTAGTTCCTCACCCAAAGATCATTCATGCAAAAAATTAGCTTAATCAGAGATGTAGAAGTTAGATAACAGTGAAAGTATTTTATATTTGTATATATTTAAAATTATAAATATAATTTAGTAATTAAGTTAAAATTTAGAATCCGATTGTCTATAATTAAGTATACAATCTTATTATAATGATTTATTATATATATATTTTAAATACTAAATATAAATTATAAATTTGCAAAAAATAGTATTAGGGCCATACTTTGGGCGACGAATCTATAGATTCCTCGCCCAAAGTCTAGTTCATTTTTTATGTGTGAATTTTACTCAAAAAATTGGCGGGGTTAACTCGCGCAAAAAATTTCACACACTGAGGCAACGAAGCTGATTTCGTCGCCTAAAGGGAGTTTAGGCGACGAAATAGAACATTCTGTCGCCTAAACTCCCTTTGGACGACGAAATCAACTTCGTCGCCTAAAGTCTTTTCGATAAAAACTCCCAAGATCTGCTTTTCTTCTTCTTTATTTATTTTTTTCCTTCTCTACCCTACTATGTCTTCTTCCTCTCCCCTGCTTCAACCCAGGCCCAACCACCCATCTCCCTCCCCGACTGCCGCCCTCCCCACCGAAATCCAACCCAGCTCCTCCTATTTCTCTCTCCCAGAAACCATCCCCACCCCTCCTCTTTTTGTCTCCCCGAAACCCACCCCCACCCCCATCGAAACCCTCCCTGGCCTTATCTTTCTCTCTCCCCTCTCCCTTCCGCCTCTCTCGATTCCCCACCAGCAAGCCCTACCCCGACCAGCAACCCCACCGGAACCCGCCTGCAGCAAACCCACCCGATTGTGGGTTTTCTATTTTTTTTTTAATTTGTGGGTTTTCCTGTTTTTTTTATTTATTTTAATTTATGGTTTTCTTTCTCTCTCAGTTGTCACTTTGTATGTGGTGTTTTTGCTAACTTTATGATGTTCTCTTACATATTTGGTTTATTTATTTTGATTATTTAACAAGCTATCTTTTGATCTAAATTGTGCTTCTCTTATTGCAGCAAATCCAATTGATTCTGTTACTGAGTTTGAAGCCCAGTTGCAGATCCTCGAGTTGCTAGACAATGTATAATCCTTGACTAGTATGTTATTTTCCTTTATTTTGTTAAAGATATTGGTTGGTGAACTTGTATATGTAAATGTCTAAAGTACTGCATCCTTTGCTTCTGTTTAGGCAATCTTTACAGTTGGCTATAAAGCTGTCCTGCATATTCACACTGTTGTTGAAGAATGAGATTGTTGAGCTGCTAGAGGAAATTGATCCGAAGATAAAGAAAGCTAAGAAGAAAAAAGCCTCTTTATGTGAAGAATGGTGATGTTATTAAATGCCTGATTCAGGTTTGTATCATGATTGTTGCAAATATATCGTAAAGATAAGATTACATCTTTTAAATATTGTGACACCTACAGTAATTTTTTTTAGTCATATCTTCTTTGTTGCTAATGATCACTGGATCTATTCAGTAGGTCAACTGTGGAAACTTTTCCCATAAAATTTCATCTTGTATTATTCACCGTAAAGTATGATCATGCATTCTTTGAATGCTCAGAGATTAATTGTTTTCAGCTTCATTTGGTGTAACAAGATGATAGGTCAATTCTAGAAAGTTTGAACTTTTCCCCAATATGATCATTGTTTAGTGAATTGGTTATAGTTTCTGTGTTTTACAGTGGTGAATGAATCAAATGCATAAAAATTTATTGGTTATGATGCGTGGTCAATATCTTGGAACGACCATTCCTGATTTTGATAATCTTTTGTTTGATGGTTTAGACTGTAAGATCAATCTCAGTATTGGGGTTGAAACCACTTTTATAGTTATACACATACACATACACATACACATACACATACACACACACACACACACACATATATGTATCAGGATATTTAACGAATTAAACCTACTTGTTCTACAAAGACATATATGCAGTTGAAAACTACAAGATCAAAGGAGCAAAGAAAGTTGATGAAACTGGAGAGGCAGAGAGGTTCAGAGATAACATCGTGATTATGTAACAATGACATCCCTCTGCATATGGAGAAGATGATCATGACATGTGTACTACACGAACTTTAAGCAAACAAAGATGTCAATATTGGACCGACCTCGCTCATTGGTCAAAGCGGTTGTATAAATTTATTTATACATTTTGTTCTTTGTGTAATACATTTATTTATACATTTTGCTATTTATAAATTTTGTAAATATATAAATTTATTAATACATTTTTGTTATATAGTTTTTGGGATAAAAAAAATTAAAATAAAAAAAAAAACCTTAGGCGACAAATTGGTTTCGTCTCCCAAGGTCCCTTTGGGCGAGGAACTACAATTTTCGTCGCCCAAAGTATTTTAAAAAATAAAAGATAAAAAACCTTAGGCGACGAAATTTTTGTCGCCCAAAGTAACATTGGGTGACGAACTAAAATATCGTCGCCTAAAGTCGTTTTGGAAGACGAATTTGGTTTGTCTCCTGAGATGACTTTGGGCGGCTAACCACATTTTCATCGCTCAAAGTATTTTTGGGTGACGAACAATTCCGTCGCCTAAACATACTTTGGTGGTTCGTCGCCCAAAGTCACCTCAGGAGACGAACCAAATTCGTCTCCCCAGGTAGCTTTGGGCGACAAAAATGATATGTTCATCGCCCAAAGTCTTGTGCGTCATGGTTTGGGCGACCAAAATCTCGACGAACTGATTTCGTCGCCTAAAATCTAGGGCGACGAAATTGGATTTTGGGCGACGAAATAAGTTCGTCGCCAAAAGTGTTTTTTCTTGTAGTGTTATAAGCCATTAGCAAGGCCTTCATATTTTCAATGTGGGATTTCTCTCAACAAGAGAGAGTGAGAAAGCTAGAGAGTTCATGAAGCTTACGAATGAATTAGTACATAGAAATACCTAGATATATATAATGTTTGGATTTTTGTGCATGTGCAACGCTTTGTTGGGGCAAAACAGAATCGTAGTAGGAAAATTAGGAGGTTTGTACGAGGGGAAATGCATCAAATGACTTTTCATTCATGAAGAAGAGCAATACAAAAGGATGGAGTTTTTCTTCTTGCTGCAGAGCTGCTGCTCCTGCAGAGTTTTGAGCGTTTTTCTTAGTTCAAGAATGCTACAGACAACCTCCTATTTTATACTAGGAAAGCAGACTTCTAGAGAAATTTTTCTGGACTGACATTGGAATTCTAAAAAGCCTCTCTGACATACAGTTGTTCTAGTATATAAAACACTTAATGCTACTTCTTAAAATATTACGAATTAACTTCTAACACGCTTCCCATGTACATTCTTTTGTTAGGGGTGATATTCACCATGAAAACCATAAAAAGTGATGCCTGAATGGTATTGTTGACTTCAAAGTTTTTGGGTGCCTTGACTTTCAAATAAAGAGAAGTGCGATCATCTTCATTCTCATTTTTTGAAACATTAGTGACTGCTACAAAGGCACATAACCTTCCTGCCCTTTGTAAATCAGAAACAGTTAAAAAAAAATCATCGGGCAAAGGTTTGTATGTTTGCTTGTCATAACCACTTAAATTGGAACTTTTCCAGTAGTTAACCTTTATATCATAGAGCTTAACAGGTCCATCAGACTTTCTTTCTTCACAAGACACCACTTTCGCAAATGGTGCTTAATTGGTACATTATTTCCATACTTGAATGCACTTGTGCTCGAGTTTTGTGAACTAACTCGAAATAGTGTTGAACACTGAAATGAAAGAGGAATCATTTCCACCTAGCAAATAAAGTTTAGGAATAAGTATTAATTGTGAGAAGGAGAAGCAAGTAGTATTCTAAGATAAATTAAAGCTATAGAGATAACATTTCATTTGAAGATGATAACAACTCAAATAGTTTGTATTCAAAGTCCCTAGAAAAGCATATTAATCACACTACTACAAAATTGTCGATATATATCAGTCGTGGACTGATATCTAATTGGGTAGTCGTCCGATATAGCGAGTCGTGATATCTAATGTTCATATTTTAGATATAAGTTTTAAACTGATATGTAAACATTGTTTATATATCCTTTTTTTTTTTCAACCTGATGTCCTAAATACAAAATGGATATTCGCTTTGATATTATTTCTGACATCTGTAAAATCTGAGTATCAATAGTTCTGGTCAATAGATATCGTATTTGATACTAATACTGACCTATAACCCAGTATCAATATCAGGTTTGAGGTAGAGTATGATATAAAACCATGGTATCAATATTAGATCTATGGTAGAATCTAATATATATAATCTTGATATCAATATCAAGTATGGAATAGATCCTGACATCTAAACATTGTTTTTATATCAGATCTGAGAAAGAATCTGATATCAAAGCGTTATAAAATATCAATTATTAGTCCAAAACTGATATCGTTTAGTATGTCGGTTTCACAAAAAAAATTGGAATACAATTTGCTATAGCAGTTTTTTTTCACCTAAAAAAGGATATCAATACATAAATTTGAGCCTGTACATAAATTTGGCCATAAATTTGTGCAGCCATAAAATCTTCCATTCTTATTCCATATATTTCAATAATCACCAATAACAATATTCAAATCTGCCTACAAATATCCAACAAGGTAACCATATATATATTTTTTGTTTTGTAGAGGTCTAAACATACTACCAGCCTAATAACTAAGGCAATATTGTCTAAACCCTGCATGTTAAGACCTTTACAAAACCAAAACAAGTTGTAATTAATGTACCAAACATTGCCCATATGTACAAAATAGCATGGCAGCACCTAGCCTAATTAATCTGCAAATCAACACTATGTCTAGCTAGCTAGCTAGTTCTATCTTCAATTCTACCATCCTTTACAAAATATTCATGGCAGCATGTATGATCTAATTAAAAGCACCAAATCTTCAATCTTCTTCCATGCTTTACAAAAAATGAGCATGCACGACATCTTTCTTCTATCCACAAAAAAGGCAAAACGCACACTACCTACCAGTCGGTCTAAAGATAATTGTTCAGAAAATCTCCCCATTCCACACGCACCTCATCTATTTGATCTTGTGTGTATCCGCTTCGCTTGGCCTTCATATTGGACCACTGAAAACATCAAAGAAACATATATTCTTAAATTTAATCACAAATTCATTGATCTCATAAGTTCTATATACTGAATACATGCATGCCTTATTAATCTCAATTTTCAACTAAACATGCATATGCATAAAGAATAAAAACAAGTCAGAGTAGTTGAATGAAACTACACAGCACTACAAAATGAGTTGCTGCCTAACAACCCTCATATTTCCCTACTTCATGCATATGTGTGCTTTTAAGAAAATTGCTTATCCTTGCAAAGAGACCACACTATAAGAAAAGCACCAAATCCTTGTCCCTGTAGCTGCAACCCTATTTCAAATTAAAAATATATAGTAATCATATGACACAAAGCACCAGAGGTTCTCTACTCGAACTCTCACATTTCAAATCTCTCTCTCTCAAACATCAAAGATACAGTTTCTCCAAGTTGAATTTAGTCAAAAATTTGGGCATGCATGCAGTACGTATACATTGTTTATTGAACCACTTAAAGGACAAAAGGCAGATCAGATTATTCAATTGCATATATTACAAACCATGCTTTAAGTATTCAATTCAAATGCATGAACAACACAAACGCAATACAATCTTGGGCTAGATATGTTTTTTATTGATTGGAAATCTGACTTTGGTTGCATAATCAAGGTTGGTATCCTCAATAATTTCCTTTATGTACTGCATCACATAGTAACCGCACTCAATACCACCAGGTTGCTTTGGACACTATGCATGATCAGAAAAAATGGCACACACGGTTAATATTCAAGCCATATGCATACGTGGACTTGTTAGACAAATAAAATTAAGGTTAATGACATTAAAGATCGAGGACTTATGAATAGATGCCTCCAATGGGGCGTTTTCTTATTTGTCCTACCCGTGAGTCCATTAAAGTATCTAATAGCACTTAATCAACAAAAATTGAAACTTTTAATTATACGTCTTGAAATAAAGATGGTATATAAATCTGGGAAAAAAAAAGAGTGGTTACAATGAATCAAATAAAAGTAAAGTCTTACTTGTTGACAATTGCCATCCATTCTTTGTCGTGGGTTTGCTTTGGAAGAGGGTCCATGATAAAAAATGCATCTTTGTCTTCATTGATAATGGTCAAAATTCAGTGTGCCCTTGAAAAGGTTAACATTAATCAGCAAGTACAATCTGATTTTCCTATATGAACACAATCTGCTTAAAATTAATCAATAGTTAAGTAATTTTAGAAACTTACCCAGTATAGAAGTAAAAAAACACGATCTGATTTGTCCATATGAAAGCGATCTGCTAAATATTGTGATCGCTGTTGTGAGTCTCCTACTTCAACTGAGATGCACAAGGGGTCCACAAATCCAATCATTTCTTCCATGTGTGAGTTCAAAATCTTTTCATATAGGTGCCTAATTATTTATTTCAATTAGTTCATATCCTACTAGCCACTCAATCATAACTTACATATTAGAGAAAATACTCATTGAATCAGCAAGTACAATTACCTCATGTAAAGCACGATGCTCGTGGCCGATAATTCTTGCATCTCTATGATGGAAGTAATGTCCTCTTTCAAGATGTACAGACGTCAGACATGCCCAAAGAATTCTTCCTCTAAATCTACAACAATAGCTCTTCCACTTGTGCCCATCGCGTCACACGTAAAACGATACAAGGCCTTGCAGTTCGGAGGCACTTGCTTGCCAGCTTCTGACATCTTGAATAACGTACTGTTTCCTTATGACAGGATCCTATTTTTTTGGTTTCTAGGGTGTTAAGAAAAAACAAACAACACTCATTAGAATAATGAAGATACATTTTAAGGTCTAAAAACTTATAGAACGGTTAATAAAAGATACATTGTTCAAGACTCTAGGCAAACATTTTTTAAGCTATATTTTTACAAGTGTTCACAGGATTATCATAATGAAAAAAGGGAGCAGCTACCTTGACAGTTTCTGCAATATCAACCTCTTCAACCTCCACTACTTCAACATCAGCAGCTTTCTTTTTCACCTCGACATCCACACCCTTAGCCTTGTCCTTATAAACACAGCTTGCTTTATCAGACATCATACCTTGGCCTGCAGGTACCATCTTTGGTGTAACAGGTGAATTACCATGTTTTTTCTTCTCCAATATTTCAAGCCTCTCCAAAAGCCCCTCACGGTCCTTCATAAACATTGCAATCAGCTCTTTCTTTGTAATTATATCTCTCAGTTTTTTAGGTATGTTGAAGTACACATGAGGGTTGACAATCCCACCCACTGCTCTGACCCTACCAGAATGCTCATGTGTGTTTAAAGTCATTGTCAGCACATCATTAGCACCCTCAACCTTCAACTCTACATTTTTCTTCTTTTCAGCAAATCATCCTGACATTATAATGCATAATTTAAATACTTATCAATGAATAAGCAATGACAGTCATGTATAAGTACAATGTAAATTTGCACTTACAATGATATTCACTACTTCAGAAACTTCCTCATCCAATTTCCCATTAGTCTTCTCGTGCCCTTTTCCATAGGATTGAACGGTTGATGTCATCTTCCCTAAAACTTTCTTTCCTCTAAGTTATAATCAAAATAATGCACAATTTATAAGTTTATAATTAAAACCACTAAAAATAGAGGCCCTTATTAAAAAAAAAAAATCAGGACTTGTGGGCTTATAAAAAAGGCAAATGCTGCCAACAGATGGATTGTTAAGAATCTTACCAAAGCATCCTCCAATCCAATGTAGCCCTTCCGTGAAAGTTTATGATGATACTTTCTCTTGGGGGTTCTTTGACGTTGAGCCTCGTGTTTTTCCTACAATTAAGACAACACCATATTCTCAAATAAAGTACCTACCAGTGAGTTAAGGCAAAACACATAAATCTAAATTTCATACATATATAACATACCATAAAGGATTGCGTAACCCTGCTAGCAACAAACTGATCCCAATAGACTTGCTCGATGCCTTTATACTCATTTGGTGGTGATTTTAACATCTTCTCATTGTTTATGAACGAGAGAATGTATTTGCGTGTTAGCATAGTCTTCAATGTTCTCCATTTGATGCCAATGGACGACAAAACATGCTTCCTGTTTGACAGGTCCAGCTCAAATGCACCCTACATCAAGTCGATGATGAAAAAACAGCAGATGGTTATCCACTAAATAAAGTAAAAAAGGCTAAAAGCTAGGAAGGTGCAGTTGCAAGTTCAATTCTAAGGTTTTATAATTACTATAACATCCTCCCATATGTTCTGTTTTATGGTGTCATCTACAGCTGGCCAGCTTTGATAAATGATTAGCACTGTGGTCCGGGCCAAAACCCTAATGTACAACATCAAAGTTGAACGTGTATCTCCGTAAGGTGCGCTATGGGAGTTAAACTCCACTTTCACCTTTCTTCCCTACGCTTTCTTCACAACAATTATGTGCATGGTTGTAACCCCACGACCAGTCTGCTTGGCCTTGGACTTGGCATTTTTTGCCTTGGACTTGGGTGATGAGGCATTTTTTGCCTTGGACTTAGATGATAAGGCATTTTTGCCTTGGACTTGGCTGGTGATGAGGCCTTTTTGGCCTTCCACTTGGCTATGTTAACAATTTTTCTGGCCAGCTATGTTGAGTTGGCCTTCCACTTGGCACTCCTCTTTTTCCTTGGTGTGGTCATTTCTGTTTCGCAGCTGGCTCCTGTTCCATATGAATAACAAATAAAGTCGGTATTAAAAATAATTTACTTAACACATAAAAATAATTTACTTAACACAACCACCAGCAGCAATACTATTATACATAACATTCTCTCTATTACATTTTATGCAAATAATGCACAATAGCAGCAGTACCATTCCACATAAACAAATTAAAAGATCACAAATACAAAATACACATATAAATAATTTACTTAACACAACCAGCAGTAGCAGTACCATTACACATACATTATCTCTATTACATTTTATGCAAATAATGCACAATAGCAGCAATACCATTCCACATAAGCAAATTAAAAGATCAAAAATACAAAATACACATATAAATAATTTACTTAACACAACCAACAACAGCAGTACCATTACATATGCATTCTCTCTATTACATCTTTTGGAAATAATGCACAATAGCAGCTCTATTACATTCTCTCTATTACATTGTTTTTCTTTTTATTTGCGTGATCTATCCATATTCCCTCACAATCAGGCCTCTTGTAAGTGGTGTCATCCTCATTCATCAGCTCATCAAATTCCTCAACAGATGGAAGACCATTGGTAAAGGACTCATGATCAATCACATTGTTCCCTAAATCATCCTCTTGAGCACAGTAATAATAGTCTCTATTAGGGGTTGCAATCACGACTGACCAGCTCGAATCAAGTGGATCATCTACATAAAAGACTTGCTTCACTTGGGCAACCAGTGCAAACATATCTTTCTTGTGACCTATTCTATTAAGGTTAACCAATAAGAACCCTAGGTCATCTGTCTTTATGCCCTTATTATTCTCTACCCACATACACTTAAACAAAGGAACTCGAAAATCACAATAATCTAGCTCCCAAATTTCTTGGATAACCCAATAGAAAACCATGTCAGTGTAGACTGGATTCTTATCTTTCGCGCTCGCCACCTGCATTGTATTCACCACCAAGCTAACCCCACTATTTTGGACATAACGCATATTGTCCCATGCCTTTGTGTGAAAATGGCACCCCCCAATTTCATAACCCTTATACTTCAGCACACTCATTGGTGGACCTTGAGCTAGCTGCCTCAATGACGTTGTTATCTCCATCTCTCCAAGTTCAATTAGAAGTAAAACCTATGGTAACAAAGATTGAGTTACACTTTGTAAAACTTTTCCAAAACACCAAAATTTTGTAACAGTCAAAGCTTTGTAAAGATAACAAAATAACATACCTTTTGACGTAACCAGTAGATAAATTCGCGGTTGTGGGCTTCTAGCAACCACTTATCACTTTTTTTTTTACTTGAATGTAATTCTTTCAAGTAGGCCTTGTGTTCTCTACCAACAGATTCCAAACAAAAACATCACAATGATGATTTGAAATTAAATTAAATTCAATATGTTATAAGTCTAAGTGGTGGATAAATACACTTATTCGGCATAAGGTTTGACTTCTGAGGCATTCTCCAATACAGTTCGGTGTGCTTGCTCCCAAGATTCGCGGTCTACTAAATGTGCCTTAGCCCCTGAGAGAGGTCTACTGCTGTTTTGTGCCCCCATCCGCGAGTGAGGAATTCCAATTGCTATTGCATCAAATAAATAGTCGGAGCAAAACTCCACACCTTCCTCAGCGATGTAACTTTCAGCAATGCAACCCTCCGGTCGATTACAGTTCCGTACATAACCCTTTAAGACTTTCATGCCTCTTTCAAATGGATACATCCATCTATAATAAACCAGTCCGCACAATCGAACTTCTCTAACAAGGTGAACGGTTAAATGCACCATTATATCGAAGAACGAAGGTGAGAAAATCTTCTCTAGCAAACATAAAGTTTCAACGAGATCATATTGCACTTTATCCAACTTCGACACATCAACCACTTTAGTGCAAAGAGCATTAAAGAAGAAATATAGCCTTGTTATTGCATATCTCACGTGGATGGATAGCACCGAACGTATGGTGACGGGTAGTAATTGCTGCATCAACGTGTGGCAATCATGAGACTTTAAACCAAACAATTTCAACTCTTCCATAGATACGAGGTTTCGTACATTTGAAGAATAACATTCCGGGACCTTAGTACCCAACAAACACTTACAAAGTGTTTGTTTCTCAACCCTAGAAAGAGTATATGGAGCTGCTGGCAAAAAAGTTCTTTTATTCCCAACCTCGGGTGCCAAGTCAAGTCTAACTCCCATTTTCACCCGATCTAAACGAGCAGTCACACCATCTTTGGTCTTCCCTTGAATGTTCAATAGAGTTCCAATAATGCTCTCGCACACATTCTTCTCAATGTGCATTACATCCAAGCAATGTCGAATATGAAGTGACTTCCAATACTCAAGGTCAAAAAAAATTTATCTTTTCTTCCAACTTGAAGAAAGGGATTCACCACCTTTTGGCTTAGTTGACTTAGTCTTCCTGAAGTTACAATTGATTCCAAAAACGTTTTCTAAGAGATCTTGCCACTTAGAGGTGTAGGAGCCTCACGATCATCCTGCTTATTATTAGAAGCAACCTTTTGTTTTCAATATAGGTGGTTACGGCCCAAGAATCTTCTGTGGCCTTGGAAACATATTTTCTTACCATGTTTCAAAAAAAAACCAAATCTGTGTTTTCTCCGCAAATGAGACATGCTTTATAACACTTAACCGTGCAACTAGACAAGTTACCGTAAGTAGGAAAATCATTGATTGTCCACAAAAGTACAGCCCTCAAAAAGAAAATCTCTTTTCTGAATCCATCGTGCACTCCATCAATTCCCTCCTACAAGGTCTTCAAATCATCAACCAATGGTTCTAAGTACACGTCTATATCGTTTCCCGACTGCCTAGGACCAGAAATAAGCAAGGTTAACATCATAAACTTCCTCTTCATGCACAACCAAAGAGGAAGGTTATAAGTCAAGTACGGGCCAACAACTATACCGGCTGCTAAGGGAATTGTGTGGATTTATCCCATCAGCGGAAAGGGCAAGCCTTAAATTTCTAGGCTCACTTGCAAAATCTGGCCACTTTTGGTCAACCAACTTCCAAGCTGGAAAATAAGCTGGATGCCGCATCATGTCGTCACTCATTTTGTGTTCAGCATGCCAAGTCAGATTCTTTGAAGTCTCACAAGATTTAAACATTCGTTTAAATCTTGGAATAGGTGGAAAGTACCACAACAGTTTTGTTGCCACCCATTCCTTCTCAACTTCTTCCTTATTGACCTTCCACCGAGATAGATCACACTTAGGGCACCTTGTGTCATGCTCATATTTTTTTCTATACAAAATACAGTTGTTCGGACATGCATGAATCTTCTCATATTCCATTTCTAAAGCAGCCACTGTCTTCTTCGCCTTATACGTAGATAAGGGAAGTAAATGACCCTTTGGAAGCATATCTCCAAAGATGACCAACATATTAGTAAAGCTATTGTCGGAATGACCATGTTTTGCCTTCAAATTGAACAACTTGACTAGGGCAGATAACTTGCTGTAATTATGACAATGTGGGTATAAGGGTCTCTCTCCTTCCTCAACAAACTTCATAAACTCATCCGGATTCTCATTGAAATTATCAAATGCACCTTCGTACATGTTGACTATTTCGGACCCAAATACATCATGTTCTGACTCCACAAATGTAGGGGCAGCATACTCACCATGCCATATCCAATTTTTATATCGCGTGTCTATACCATTAAAGTAAAGATGCTCCCTTACTATCTTAATGGTAAACTTACTCAAGTTCCCACATTTTACACAAGGACAATGAATGTACTTATGATTGGTAGCATTCCCTAATGCAAATGTCAAAAAATCCTCAACTGCCACCTCATACTCCTTAGTCATCCTATCAGCATGCATCCAGGTTTTATCCATTGCCCTTACTTGTCGATATTAACTTCACATAAACAGACAATAGCCAATTCAATATTAATGTGCAGTCAAATTAAAATGCAAATTTCTCACCTAGCCTTTTATGAAACAAATACTCATTAATACATTTTAATTTTACCCTAAGAGACAAACATTCATGTACTGCAATTTACATATAAGAATCAAAACATATATGTTATATATGGAAAACAAAAAACTCATAAGAGACCTTAGAGAGACAACCTATTATTCTTAAAACTTAGCAATTCGTGTACCATACAGAAATCTACACTAGCCACTTTATTGTTCCCCCAATTTTTTTCAAATAAAAAACTTATATGCATACTAGGACAACTCTTATGTCATATTTACAAGCACAAGCTTAAAATCAAAAGACCAAAATTGAACAACAGCATGAATGTGATCGAAGTAAATAATTAAGAAATATACCTAGGTTAGCAATTCCTTGTGTAAAAAGGGCTGCTAGTTATGTCTTCTAATACGAACAAAGTAAACCTGAAAAATGAAATGCACAATTTATAATTTGCTAAAACACAACAGAGTAAGTCAAACAGGGAGCCCCATTCAGTAATTAACTACCAGAAGCACCCATGTCTTATAGATCCAAACGGCTCAGAGAATCTCAATTACATCTCCTCTTGTATTTTTAAATTTGTTAGGAGAGCTAGGATGACAGATATCCTAATTACCCAAAAATACTTCAGTATTTTTAGTCGTACCCCAAACTAATTTACCCAAAAATTCAAAAACAAATTTACCGAGAAATTCACACTTCACCTGTCGAGAGGATCTTCAAGCGGTGGCGGCGATGGCAAGAGAGAGGCTGGGGTGCGACTGGTCAGGTTGTTCTTTGACGTTTGCGAATGAAGAGGCTAAGAGTCAAAGGGTGAGAAAGACACAGACGAACTCACAATGAAGTCTGGGAGTGGCGACGACGACGGCGAGTGTGTGAGGCTGATGAGCTGAGAGAGTTTTGCGAGAGAGAGACAGAGAAGTGAGCTGAGAGATAGACCTAGGTTTTTAATTTTTGGTATATAGAATGTCTCTAAGTGTTGGGAGTAGGACAAAAAATTTTAAGTGAGAAAAAACACATTACATATCAGGTGAATTCGAGTGTTAAGATAAAAAATTATAAGTGTTGCGTTAAGATATCAGTTGACAATTTATACTGGTGTCTTTATAAGTTCTTAGAAAAATGGAAAATATTATATATCAGTTGAGAAAAACCATGTGATTTCTAATAGAGTTTAGAAATCAGGTAAAAAATTATCTGATATTATAATTTTTACAATATTAGTCAAATTCAAATCTGATATAAAATGGGCGATATTTATTGACAATATTCTTGTAGTGTCATATTCAAAATCTCAACAAAGTTCTAGCTAGAGACTGCATGAGTAACAGAAGCATATTAAATCCAATTTGATTAAAAATGCAGGTCTAATCAATATATGACTTCCAAAACTTGTAACTATCTTAATATCTTGGTACTAAATTCAATAGGATTATATACTTCTTTTTAATTAATTATAAAGCAAGGTTTAGTGATAATAGTTTTACAATATATATATATACACAAGTTAATTATATATATGCATATACATTTTGATCTATTTGCCAATTTTTGTTCTAACAACCAAAGAGCCAGCCATTTGGGGAAAATGATAAGTTGTACAAACATATAGATGTGCTATTGGGCTTATTAAAAAAAAATGGGCTTCTGCCTATCATAGTGAAGGACAATGAAGGCCCATTAGAAAAGTGTGACATGACCATTTTACCCTCAATATACTCTCGTGCGAGCGACCCCTCCACCTCCATCTTATGGCAAGCCGACGATTTCTCCGGCGACCCTCTCCCACAACACCAACTACATCGCTGGCTTCAAGAGCACAGGTACTGTGAGAGGGGAGGTAGTGGCGAAGACATGGTGGGGGAAATGGCGTCAACCGACCCCTATAGCTTTATTTTTTTTGTTAATGATATTGAAGTTTTTTTTATTAATTATTGACAATAAAGTTTTTCTTTTTTTTTTAGAATATAGATGTTGACCAATCCGGCTAGAATAAGGGACAAGTGAAGGTTCAAATCCAACCCTTGGATGTGTTGTCTCTCACTTGTCCCTTATATTTTGTCTTTCATATTAGCCATTCTGATATATTGACAATGAAGTTGATAAATATAGTACACATTTGGATAGATTTGTTTTAATCTCGGATTAATCATTTGAGGTCCCTTCTAGCCATTTAAAAAATGTATATGAATTTTGTGAACGTATTGACAATGAAGTTGATAAATATAGTACACATTTGGATAGATTTGTTTTAATCTCGGATTGATCATTTGAGGTCCCTTCTAGCCATTTAAAAAATGTATATGAATTTTGTGAACGTGACATATTGGTGCAGAGGAAGTAATTCTATGGTCCTTTCAACTGGGCTACACTCCAGTGTGAAATTTTATAATTACAATAGATTCATATGACTTAGGCCAAAGGGGGGTCAATTGGCCAATTGGCTCAATAACCTTTTCTACTTATCTTTAAGCATATGTTAAGTATTAATATTATACGTTGTCCTTTTTTATAGGTTGCTCTTACGAGGTTTGGTGAAATTTTTTTAAAATCTACAAATATAATTTTTTTTAATAAAATTGTTAAAAGTGCATTATTTAATCATAAATTATACAATAAATTATTTTATAACAAAACATATATAGTTAATAAAGATGAACAAATAACTTAGGAGGTGAACGCTGTCATGTCAATTATATGTGCTAATAACTCCACAAAATTGTGCAATATTTTTGAACACTTTAAATATGATTTTGTGAAGAAAAAAGAGTGATCGGTCGTTAATAACTTTTACATGATAAGTTGGTCATAATAAACTTACTTTTCTTTATGATAACTAAATATAAATTTGTGTCTCAATGAGCTAGCGTAAAAACTACCAATGCAAGTGACTTATAAAAACAATATCATCAATGTAAAGAAAAACTAGAGTTGATGTGAATAATTCTTTATTGATATATATATATATATTTAAGATATTGGAAGAAATTAAAAGAAGCTATATAGTTAATACTAGGAGTTAAAACTCACCCCCAGTGAGTAAATTAAGTTAAATCATACAGATCGAAGACTCTATTTGTAAAGAGGATGCAAATATTATGGCTCTGCATTTTTCTCTTATGGGTGTTTTGAGTGACGCTATTTGGGATACTTCAAAATATGATAGCCGGCCTGTCACTCCCATCACCTGATTGTTTGCTCTATTTTTTAAAGCATTATATGATGTGGCTAAATACCAGCCAAAAGTATTTCTTGATCCCCTCCTTGAGGCGAAGAGAAACGGATCTCTTGGATCGCCTGTGATAGCTACTGCGCTTAAAAAAATATGTATTAGTTTGCTAGTTTCTCATTGGAAGCCTCATTCTTCACACTAGGCAAGTTATGGTGACCATTTTGTTGATATGACAGCAAAGAACAAAGATCAAATATTGAAAATTTCTTTCCAAAAGTCAAAGGTATGCTTTCTGCAAGGATTCAGATAAGGGGGAGTGGTATGAGTATCCACTAGCTTCGAAACTTTAGTGTCACCATTGCTTAGAGATTTGTTTGAACTTCAATAGATGTGCAAATGATTAGATGTGCTATGGGGTCAGGATAGTGTCACCATTGCTTAGAAACTTTAGTGTCACCATTGTTTCAATTTTATGCACATGTGCTATGGGGTTAGGATAGTGGACATAGTCCTTATCCAAAGGTGCATCTGTAGACAGCTGATATCATGTGATGTTGAGTAACTACAACCATTCATAAAGACATTAATTTCTCTCTTAATTCTTTTGTATTGTGGATCTTGTGAGCTCCAATTGGTGGTTTTATAGGGAATGAAGGTTATAAATAACATTTCTTTTTATCTTCCTTGTGGTACATTCTTGAGTTAATGATGTTTGTGATGTGCAAAAATGTCTTGATATGCAAGTGTCTTTTCAATATACTTTTCTATGATATAATAAGTTGAGTATTCTAAAAGTGTTTTTCGGAAGAAGATAGAGTCAATATAATTTAAGTTAATTATAAGCAACATCAAGGAAAGTGTTTGATCTGTAATATTCTGAATGCTTTTGAAGACAAGGAGAGTGGGGGATCCTTGATTCCTCCTATGTTAGTTGCAAACGATACCTTCTAATCTTGGAGAATTAGCATTTGCAACCGTTTACTAGAGTTAATATTGAAACAAACAATTCCAATTGCCTTCAGAGTAGCTGAATTGTTTAATTGGTTAGGTTCTGACAGTTCCATGGAATTGTGTATTAAAGAGAGTTAGTTCTTTCTGCATAGATAAAATTGAAAATAGGAGAAGTAGCCCAAGACATTTCTAAGCCACTATGCAAGGTTATACTTTTCCAATGTAGGACAACACTCCACATTCTCACATGTCCCTGCACGTGTGGCATCACTTTAAGCCAAACACGTGGACAACTCATACTTATATTAGGTGACGTGGAGCACGTGTGGCCACGCAGCTTAATACACGTGAATGAACATGCTCTGATATCATGAAGAAATCTAGGCATTTATCCCAAAACCAATTGACAATAGGAGAACTAGTACAAGACCCTTATAAGCCACTATGCAAGGTTATACTTTTCTAATATGAGACAACACTCGACATTCTCACATTCATGTCTTTGATTTTTATTTTTAACTGTTTCTTTGTTTTTTCTTCTATTTGTTCTATTTCTTTTTTGTTGTTGTTCTTTCTTTGTGGTTTAGCTTTCCTGTTGTATGAGTTGTGTTATAACTTATATTTATATTCATGTGTTTGTATTTCCCCAACATATATAGTTATATGTATATATTAAAAAAAAAGAATTATTTTGAAAATCATATGCATTTGCAAAGTGTTGATGCTCAAAAATGGTAGAGCACTCAACGTCGAGTCCAACCACGTGGACCCACTGACCTCCCACTGAGAAGATGACACGTCGAAGTGGGGTAGGATCGGTTAGCTGTGAGTAGAGGTAAAAATGTAATATCCGAAGCACTCTGCGCAAACACACAAAAGTGAGCGGGGAGGGCACCAGTGTGGTACCGGCCGAACCTCCTTCGACGCTCAAGTCAATGTCAAGAGAATATTTGAGCAGAGTGAGTGCATAGTATAATAATGATTGAATCGTCCTTTTCTGACAGGAAAGTACCCCTTTTATAGTACTTTTGGAGGGTGTTAACCAATCCTATGATGACACGTGTCCTCTGTGACAACTTGCTTTGTGGGAGTGACACGTGTCACCCGTTTCGGGGATCCGAATGAGTTAACACGGTCGAAGCCTAGGAGGTTGGAGCTTGGGAGGTCGGAGCTCAAGAGGCCAAAATCTAGGAGGCTGGAGCCTAGGAGGTTGGGGCCTAAAAGCCTAGGAAGGGCTTAGTCTTTAGGCCTAGAAGGTTGGAATCTAGGAGCTCAGGAGCCTAGGAAGGGCTTAGCCTTTGGGCCTAGGAGCCCAAGAGCCTAGGAAGGGCTTAGTTTTTAGGCCTAAGAGGTCGGAGCCTAGGAGCCCAGGAGCCTAGGAAGGGCTTAGTCTTTGGCCCTTGCTTGTAAGACTTTGCTTAAGCCCAAACGACATGATACTAAGTCTTATGTGACTTGTCGTTATGTTAAGAGGAAAAGTAGTACGAACAGAAGTCCCCCAAGTTTTCGAGCAAAAGGTACTTCTTGGTTGGGAACTTTGTACACAAAAAGGTCTGAGCATAACGACAAGTGACCACATACTTTTTCCTGCTTAGGGTATTTTCCGGGAGTCCCCTAAGTTCCTTAGCAAGAAAAGCTGTACCGTAGAAAAGCTTGGGGGTGAGCCATAAAGATTTTTTTTTTTTTGTAATTCTGATCACTCTGTATTCCGAATCGTAAACACATGGCGAAATCCCAGTGAATCTTGCCCAATTGAATGGTGGGATGTTGTCCTTATAATTGAAAATTTGAACTCAAATTGTAGAGCCCAAATATAAAGAGCCCAACCCACTTCTCATATGTATTGCTCCACTGTTGGAGAGAGAGAGAGAGAGAGAGAGAGAGAGAGAGAGAAAGAACTAAGAGTTTGAGTTCTTTGTTAACCCGCAGCTGTGAGTTTGAGCGGGTCAGAAAACTAACAAAGGTGGGCGCGGGGGGGGGGGAGGGTGGATCGAAGGGCTGGGATCGGAGGGACTTCGGGTCAGATCAGGGGCTGGGGTCGGAGGTCAGATTAGAAGGAGCTGCTTGGGATCGAAGGGATCGGATCGGAAGGAGCTGCTCAGGATCAAAGAGCTCAGATCGGAGGCTCGGAAGTGGTGGCCGCGGAAGCTAAAGCTCGGAAGTGTTGTGCTCGGATTGGAGGGGGCTTCTTGGGTCGGAAAACCTTCTTGGCCATGGAGGCTCGAAGTAGAGGCGAGGGCTTGGAAGCCGTGCGTGCGGGCTTGGAGGGTTGAAGTTGTGTGGGTGGGCTGGTGTCGGTGGCTTGAAGGCGCAGTTGCTCAGAAGCAGTACCGAGGCTCGAGTCAAGTGTTTCTCCTAGGCTGCGGCAGCCGTAGGCTCGAGTCAGGTGCCTCGGAAGTGTTGTGCTCAGGCTTAGAGGGAGCTGCTCGGGTCGTAAAGCTTGCTTGGCCGAGGAGGCTCGGAGCGGAAGTGAGAGCTTGGGCGCGAAGGGTTGAGCTGTGCAGGTGGGTCGGAAGCCAAAGAGATCTTGGGCTCGAGTCGGAGACCTTGGGCTCGGGCTTGGAGGCTCTGCGTGGGGCGGAAGCTTGGATTGAGCTGCTCGGAATCTTGGCTTCGCAAAGGTGAACAGAGGCTGCTCGGGTGGTGATCCCGAATTCTTGAGGTAAGGCAGATCGAAATTATTTCTATTTTTTGTGGATATTGTGGTGCCTTAAAAATTTGAAGTAGAGAAATTCAGCTTTTGCCGACCCCATGCACATTGAGTGTACTGATTTTGGAGTTGTAATGTAAAAATGAGTATTGGCAGGTGGGTATGAACTTGGTCGAGCACTGGTTAGGCGTAATGTCTTCATGTTTGGACTTGTGTAATTTATTGGGTGTTGTGTTTTTGTTGGTCATGTACATAGGAGCTAAAACAAGTAGGTCGGAACCCATCTGAGCTGTTGGAGCCGCGGAATACGGGTAAGACTTGGGTTGTTGTTGCTCTCCTCCTATATAATTTTTTGAATATTGGCTTTTATAAATGGTTGGTGGCTGAGCATGGGAAAAGTGATAGTGTGAATGTTGTGAAATTGGGGGAGGAATAGCACATATGAGGGGTGAGAAATCAGTAGTGATTTGAGTTTGATGTATCCATGGTGCTGTCTTGGTATTCCGAGCACTTCCCATCTTGATTTGTGGTTTGTCTTGGATGAGCAGGTGCGTTGGGGTCGGACATTCCATGGCTTCCTCAGGCGATTCGTTAAGAGAGAATAATTCCATGGATGAGGGGGAGTCCGACCAGATGTCCACAAGTGATGGGACTCCGATGAGACCAAGTGTGCCCCGACCCCGGATGGGGTGTGGAAATATAAGGGTATGCAAAATGCTCAAAACCGTCCAAGAGAGCTTGTCCATAATGATGAAAAGTGAGGGAAAGGACACTGGTAGTGAGGATAGTGATGATGGAGAAATACCCATAAGTGGTGGTGATGTGGGTGGGTATATGACGCCTAGGACATATTGGCCCGTGGATGGGCTGTATGAAAATAGGATGAAAAATGAGGAACTTGAAAAATTGAGGGTGGAGTACCAAATTCCCGATTACATCCACCTGAGCCTCCCAGGGGAGGATGATGTATTAAGCGACCCGACGGAGGGACATATTTTGTGTTTTGCCAAGAGTTTTCACCGTGCGTTTAGACTTCCTCTCCATCTATACTTTCAAATATTTCCTAAGAAAGTTAGGAGTGGCGCCTGCTCAACTAACGCCCAATAGTTGGAGGACACCAATTGCGTTGTATATATTGTTCCGAGATGAGGGGTATGGCGCTCCGAGCATGGCTCAATTCACAAACTTGTTTGAGATAAAGTCAAGTCCCAACCTGCAAGGATGGGTGTACTGCTCGCCATTGCCAAACGGGTAGTTCACCGATGGCACGACTCGCCAACTACGTGTGAGCCACCTAGATGCTCACAAGGATTGGAAGAAAAAATGGTTTTTCGCTAGTGGAGCCTGGGAATTTAGCCGGAGTGAGAGGGTGACCATGAATAGAGTGCCGCATATCTCCTGTCTTCTGAGAACTTGTCAAAGTACGGCTTTGGAGTCCCAGGTGAATCTTTGCACTTCCCTTCTTGATTTGTTTGTTGCTGAGAAAATAACTTGTGTTCATTGGTTATGTGTTGGTCTTACAGTGAAGATGGCCAATACGAAGAAGACAATTAAACCAGTTGGTCCTACCCCACATGCCCAGAGAAGGTTAATGATGGGGGCGTTGCTGGCCAGGGGTGGCTAGTCCCAGGGGAACACAAGTAGAGGCGCGCCGGTGCCTGTGGGTATGAGGCATGGTGGCTCGTCCGGCGTCCTTGCTCTGAAAGCTACTTCTCTTGGGAAGAAGAGAAAAATTTGAGCAGATACGGCCGAGCATGGGAGAGAGGGCAAGAGGGCAGCTAATGTGCTCAATCTGGCCCCAGAGGAGGATCGCCTGGTGCAGCAGGTGGTTATGGACTTTGGAGGGTCCCTGACAAAGGGGAGGGATGACCGGGTGATCAGCGACGATGTGGAGCCTCTAGCTGTTTTACAGCGGACCTTTTCCGAGTAGTCCCAGGTAAGGAAGAGTGATGCATCATTACGAAATGTCTAGAGTAAGATTTTATCAGGCACATTTTTCGTTATGTTCTACTTGGCAGACACTGTTTTTACTTATCAGGCACACGTCAGTGTCCTGTCCACGGTGGAGAAGATGAAGGACGAGATGTCGAGCTTCGTGGTGTGGAAGGACATAGGTCTCTCAGCCGAGGAGAAAGTCAGCACGATATGTTGCAAGCCGAGCTGTTGCGGGCCAAAATGAGGCAGACCAGGCTAAGCAAGAGTGGGACAATGAGAATAACAACGGCTATGCAATCAGTTTTAGCTATTACAAAATAGAGCTTGAGGAGATGTGCCCTTATTTCGACTAGGACTGCGTGCATGGTTTGCTAGGAGCTGGTATTGATAATGGGCATGCCGATGTCCCTGAGGGAGGTACCCAGAAGGTGGAGCCCGAAGACGGAGCATCCATAGGTGGGAAGCTGGACGTGGTTGTGGAAGATGGTAGTCTGGGGGAGGATCCCAAGTAGGTGTTTGGAGCAACCATGGCCCGAAGGCAGTGTGGGCGGACCATCGTCCTATTTTTGTTTGTTTTGACTTATATGGTCTGGTAGAATGTGGCCCGAACCTAATTGCAAACTCCTTTTTTTATTTTGTACTTTATTATATTTTGATGATTTTTAGGGTGTCTGACCCGTTATTGGGTATGATGCCTTCTCTTTTAATACATGGTATTTTAGAATTTCTCTTGAATACATTGTACTTAGTTTCCCTTGAATGCATGTTTGATGGCCAGGGGGCCCATGCACAAACAATTAACACTTTGAATGAAAATAAGTAAAAAAGTGTCTGTGGTAGGAGATTCATTCATTAAAACGAAATATCATAAGATAGATAAAATTGAAAAAGGTCTCTAGGGGGTACAATAGGTGTCTACTTGTAAAAGTAATGAAGGTGCTCGGCGTGCCATGGGTGGCCGAGTTCCTTGCCGGTTGTGGTGCAGAGGCTGTATGTGCCCAGACGGACGACCTCAATCATTTCATATGGTCCTTCCCAGTTAGGTTTCAGAGCACCCATTTTGGCCAAGGTGGTGCTGCGCAGGATCTAGTCCCCCACTCGGAAGTGGCGAGGCTTAACTTTAGAATTGTAGTACCGAGTGGCCTGTTGCTGGTAGGCATACTTGTGTAGCTCGGCTCGGGCCTTAAGCTCTTCAGCAAGGTCGAGACTTAGGGCTAGCTGGTCATCGTTTCCTTCTGGCTGAAATGTGTCGAGGCAGTATTTGGCAAGTCCGACCTCAACTAGAATGACAGCTTCCAAAGCAAAGGCCAAGGAATAAGGGATTTCCTCGGTCGAGGATCGACAAGTCGTTTAGTAGGACCATAAGAGTTCGGGTAAGAGGTCAGGCCACTTTCCCTTTTTTGCATCAAGCTTGGTCTTCAAGGTATGTTTGATGGTCTTGTTGACAGCCTCAACCTGTTCGTTGGCCTGAGGATGGCTAGGAGAGGCAAAGAAAAGCTTGATGTTGAATGCTGAGCAAAATGATTTGAACTCCTTGTTGTCAAACTGTTTGCCGTTGTCAGCGATAATGGCGTAGAGGAGACCAAAGCGGCAAATTATGTTCTTCCATACAAAGCTTTTGATGGTTTGGGTGTTTGACTTTGCCAAGGGCTCGGCTTCTGCCCACTTAGTGAAATAGTGCACTGCCACTACCGCCATTTTGACTTTCCTCTTCCCCTTTGTCATTAGGCCAATTAAGTCTATGCTGCATTGGGCAAAGGGCCAAGGACTATTCATGGTGGTCAGGAGCTCGGGTGGTTGGCGCGAAAAAGTTGCAAATTTTTGGCACTTGATGCATTTCTGGGTGAGCTTCTTAGTGGCAGCGCGGAGGGTCGGCTAATAGTAGCCTTGACGAATGACCTTGTGGGCTAAGGATTGGGCCCCCGCATGGTTACCACATACCCTTTCATGGATTTCCCGGAGGACCCAGTCGCCTTGCTTGGAGGTAAAGCACAGTAAGTATGGCATGGAGAAACCCTGTTTGTATAATTTATTGTTGATAATGGTGTACCGGGAGGCTTGATGGCAAAGGCGTCGAGCCTCGATCTTGTCTACAGGTGGGTTCCCAGACTTAAGAATTGTTAGGATAGGGTCCATCCAACTGGTTTGGTGCTCGGACTGGCAGACCTTGCAAATGAAACCGATTTTCTGTAACTTATCTACTTCGTCCTTTATAGCAGCATAAATTTCTGGTTTGTACTGCCTACGCTTTTGTCGGACGAGACAGTGCTGTGGATTAAGACATGTCATCATAGGACCAAGCAAAGACTTCGGCGTTGGCACGAAGGAAATGGATGAGTTCGTCTCTGAGACCAACGGCGAACTGAGTTCTGACCCGAACCGCAAGACCCAAACCTTGCGGTTCGGGCAGGTAGGTGAGATGAGAACCTCTTCCACACAATCGTCATCTGGTTAGGCAATTGCTCTGAAAGACGCGTCGCAGGGATCTTCAGGAGGGTCTGGAGTAGGGTAGGTGGGGGAGACAGAAACAGCCATAGAGGGCTTGGGTTCTTTTTTCTTCTTGACAGAAGTCGTGTAGCAGGACCTAACTGATACATGATTGCCTTTGACCACCCCTGTTCCACATGAGGTTAGAAACTTAATCAGAAGCAGGTGGGTGGAGATCATCCCCCCATCATCTCTTGGAACAAATAGCCTCCTCCTCCTCGAAGTCTTGGAGATGCGGGTTGGGTTTACCCCAAGCCGTTCGCTGTTCCTCTCGTCTCGAACGATTATCATTGAGCAGATGATGATAGTCCCCATAAATGTGGAACTTCTCAGAACGGGTAGGATGCTCGCCAGATCGGACTCGGCTGACAGGGTGGACGAGCCTCTTTGGGAAACCTAGGGGTGGGCGGCTAGCCTGCCCCGCATCCAACTAACGTTGAACGTTCCGATCCTTTCGGGGGTTCCTCCCCTCACCACTCTGGAGAGTAGTATGTTCTTTCCTTTTGTGGAGAAGTTGCTCGTACAACTGTGTTGTGTCCTTTTAGAGGTCGAGCTGCTCCTGAGTTTGTTGGAGTTTAGTTTCCAACCATCGAATGTAAGCCTCCCGATCAGGCTCGGCAACCCTCTTGCCTCTTTTGTCACCTGCTGGGGTATTGTTGACTTGGTCGAAAATAGGACCTCCGTCAGACATCGCAAGGGTCGAAAGGTCAGACGATCGGAGGGGCGGGTAGCTTTGCACCTTAGTTGAGGATAGAAAATCAAATGGGGAAAGTAGAACTTTCCCATAGACGACGCCAAACTGTTGATGCTAAAAAATGGTAGAGCACTCAAAGTCGAGTCAAACCACGTGGACTCGCTGACCTCCCACTGAGAAGATGACATGTCGAAATGGGGTAGGATCGGGTAGTTGGATTTGACTAGTGAGTAAAGGTATAAATGTAATATCTGAAGCACCCTGCACAAACACACAAAATGAGCGAGGAGGGCACCGGTGTGGTACCGGCCAAACCTCAAGTCAGTGTCAGGAGAATATTTAAGCAGAGTGAGTGAATAGTATAATAATGATTGAAATGTCATTTTCTGGCAAGAAAGTACCCTTTTATAGTACTTTTGGAAGAGTGTTAACCAATCCGATGATGACACTTGTCCCTGGTGACAACTTGCTTTGTGGGAGTGCCATGTGTTACCCGTTTCAGGGATCCGAAAAAGTTAACACGGGTCGAAGCCTAGGAGGCTGGAGCTTAGGAGGCCGAAGCCTAGGAGGTCAGAGCTCAAGAGGCTGAAATCTAGGAGGCTGGAGCTTAGAAGGTCAGGGCCTAGGAGCCTAGGAAGGGCTTAGTCTTTGGGCTTAGGAGGTTGGAATCTATGAGCCCATGAGCCTAACAAGGGCTTAGCCTTTGGATCTAGGAGGTTGGAGCCCAGGAGCTATGGCTGGTTAAAGTGAATTTGAATAATAAAATCATACTTTTGACTAGTTATCTATTATTTCATTGCTCTATTGCATGAGAGCTAGGTTTGGTTCTCTCCACTTTTCCTTGACTGGAATTCTATGCTCATGCCTAAGTTTGTAATATTGGTGGCAATGTTTTGGTTTTAGGAATTTCTGACTCTGTTAACTGCTATTTATGGCCATCTTTTTCAGTTGCTTTAGGGGTTTAAGCCTTGATCCATTTTGTTTGATTGGAAGACATCTGTTAGTTAGGTGTTTGTGAGGTTAGTATGGTTGTTATTGCTTTGTTTTGATGTGGCCTATACTATAAGAGTGTACTCCTTGTCCACTGTATGTAACATTTAAGTTTGTGTTAATAAAAGTTTCTTCCATATCAAAATATAAGAAGCATATCATATATACCTGCATGCCCTATATAATTAAGCTTTTGCCATTTTAATTGTTAGATTTTCATCAAACGGTTTAGAGCATGGTATTTTCCTATTAAAATATTTGATGTCAAGTACTTTTTTTATCAAGGTGATGTAAATTGTAAAGTACTTGAACTCTCATGCTTTACTAATCAGAAAAAAAATAAAATAAAAAAATCTACTTATTTTTAGGTTTACTAATAGAGGTGATGCTAGTTTAGCAATCACTAGTATTCTTTTTGAGACTTACTGTTACTTATTTTTAAGTTGTCTAGGACTAAGGGAGTTTTCAATTTCAAAAATGATGAGACTGTTTATGCCCATTATTTGCTCACTAGTGGTTTTTGGATTGAAAAAACTTTATTGAATAAAAACTAAACAGAGTTACAATAAAATTGAAGCTGTTGTTGAAGGCATACAAGAGCTTCACCCACCTAACTAATAAGATCTACAAAATGTAAACCAAAATAGGCAAGAACATGTGTCGTCCCACAATTATAGACACATAGCTATAGCAAACCTCAAACAATTGAAACCAAAACTCGGTTAGCCTCCTCAAAAAGGTGCTCGTTAGGGGCTAAATCTTCCTTCGATCATCTTCTGAGATTGATTGAACTCCAAGAGAATAGAAGAAACTCAACACCCAAGATAAACCGAATCTCGTACAAAAACACCAATCTCTACTTGTTGGGAGGAAGCAATACATGGAGGGCCATAACCACCACAACCTCTTCGTGCAATCAACGAACAAACACATCCGCACCACTCACCCCCAAAACGAGATCGAAAGCACCATTAACCTTAGAAAATAGCTGGAAACACACAAACAAGAAAATGGCTAAAATTCACCACTATTGATGAAAAATCAAAGAAAAACCCTAGACAAACCTTCTTTAAGAAGAAGAAGGGACTCAATAAAACAAAACTAAAAACTAACCCTCGATCAAGAGAGGGACTTGAAACCTAAGAATATTAAACCACTAGCCAATGGCGGCCTGAAGGATTCTTAGGCCGCCGCAGACAAAATTTTGGAGGGTTTTTTTTTGTCTCTAGCGACTAGGGTTTTCCTAAGCTCCCTTTCCTTTTTGTAATTTTCATAATGCAATTTTACCTTAAAAAATTTACAAACCAAATATTTAATATTTATGAAAATAAGGTTAAAATTACCAAATGACCTTTTCTTGTATAGAAGCAGTAGTATTTATTTTGGAAAAATTCTACTCGTATCCAACAATTTTCTTTTCGTACCCAACATAATTTTTGACTTTGAATGAACCATTACATCCTATTATGAAATGACCATTAAGGACAAATTATATTTAAAATAGAAAACCCAATTTACTCTCTATACCCAACAACCTCAACCCTTTATTAACCTCACTCTCACTTTCAAACTCACTCTTAAACTAACTCAAAACCCTAAAAGTTTTTTGAACCCATAGATCCAAAAAGAGTTTTTAGGCGAATGCAGGGTGAAATCGTTCATTGGGAGCTTCCAAATGAGGTATGTGTGCATATATTTTTCATTTTAGCTAATATGAACATATATTATCAAATTATTGTTTTAAGATCCATACAAAAACATCACATTATCAAAAAATATGAACAATCAATGCCTAAAACATATAAATGGTGGTTGATTTACCTTTTAGGGTTGCCAGCGTTTCAAGGAGATGCATGGTTCGCCTGCGCTAGAGATGTCAAACGAGCCGGGTTGGCTCGAGCACAACACAATATGATTAAAATAGGTACGGCATGACACAAGTAAATGGGCCAGGCCAGGCCAAAGTGTTTAGCTCATCAGGCACTGCACGAGCACGACACGGGCTAAACAGAAAACGAGCATGAGCATAAAAAAGTGCCCGAATTAGGCAAGACTCGTTTAATATTTTTTTTTTTTTTCATTTTTAAAGAACTTTTCAACAAGAATATTCAATTTTCATGCAAAAAATGTTAATGCTTAATTATAAAGAAAAAAAATTTCATAAAATTAGTTTTCTCACCCTAAAAAATAAAAATAAGCTTGTGGACTGGCCTGTTTAAGGCACTTCATGAGCACGAAGTGGCCGCGGGCCATGCTGGGTGTCGCACCTCGAACCACAGGCATGCGGTAGAGGCACCTTTCTTGAATTTCCCAAAAAATTAACACCAATAATCCAGTATTAATTCCCCAAGAAACTCAAGTCAGGCTAAACATTTTTAATTTAAATGGACCGGGTTGGATCAGAGTACTCATTACAAAACTGTATATTTTAAGGAAATAATAAGATAAAAATAAATAAGTAGATAAAATTACCTAACCTGATAGGGTGAAAATAGTTAAATCAACACCCCAGAAATGGAATTACCAAAATATAGTAAAATCCAAATAAGTTTACAAACTGATTAAAGCATCAATAAAACAATGTTCAAACTCATCCCAAAATGGAATGATGCAAAGAAAGCCAATGGAAGACATAAATAGATTCAAGACTAAAGACATGAGCAATGAGACCTTAGGACACCAGACTAGAGAGTCCAAAGTTGTGAACCCCTCAATCAAAATCGTCTCCAAGAGGCAAATTTGCATAAGTAAGAGAAAAGGAAAAAAAAAAAAAGAGGTAAGCATCACATAAGATCATTTCCCCCCCCTCAGGGGACCTTACTAGGTTTAAAACCTTTAAAACCTTTACCAGTGAAAGATGGTTTTCCAAAACATTAAAACATTTCCACAAAATCATTTGAACACCTTAACTGCAGCAGTATATGGTAAATATGCTGTAGCAGTATATGGTAAACATGCATAAAAACTCACAAGTAACAATAACTAAGATAGTCGAGGCACAGTAGGTACAACTACGGTCAGTCGTAATCAACAAAACAACTACCATAGAGAGAGTGTCATGGTAAACAGAGATAGGAACTTGCATTTGAGTAACTGTATCCCCT
Source organism: Dryas drummondii (assembly GCA_003254865.1). Taxonomy (NCBI): domain Eukaryota; kingdom Viridiplantae; phylum Streptophyta; class Magnoliopsida; order Rosales; family Rosaceae; genus Dryas; species Dryas drummondii. Next base: position 461,503 of record QANW01004475.1, on the reverse strand, counting down.
GCCACTTGATCAGTTATGAGCATCTACTTCACACGGGCATACGTCGCAACGAAATTTCCTTAGCTAGACCCTTCATAACTCTAATGATCATTTCTTCTAGAAAGTTTAGGGACTTGAACCCAATGTCACAAGTTATGCTACATTTACTCTCAAACCAATCATAATAATTATAGAAATAACATGTTATAACAATTTAAAAACTACACATACACACACAAAGTCCATAGTCAGGAATGTAGGATAAATCCCCCTACCTGGAATCCAATGTTCTTCAAGAATTCTCTTCCACAGCCTTACACATTCGTGCACGGTCCTATGTTGGCAACTCTTCGGCAACTAATCACAATGACAACCTTAACTTGTTACTGATTTGGGCAATTGGGTAACTGGGTGATCCGATAAGAGACAAATTTGACAGAAATAAACAAATTCTAGGTTATGGACGACCACTAACAATAAGGGAAGACGATATGACATTTTCTTTAATCACACGTCGCTAGTCACTAGTCCTAGGTGGACTAAGCTCTACTCTTTAGAAGTTACTTAAGAGTTTATAAGTTTCAAGTTTTATCTTGAAGTCAAATCACTTGATTATTTGCTTTAACTTAAAGCAATTCCATAATTTTAATTTAGATCAATCCAATTTAATGTACAATAAAAACTTGTTAAACCTAGCATGCTAATAACCTTTAATTAAACAATTAAATCTTCAAAATAAAACTAGGAATGCTTAATTAATAAATAAATCCTACTTAATTAACTTAAGCATGCATCCTAAACTTAAAGCCTAAAAATAATTAAATAAAGAAAAAATATTAAAATACTTACCCAGTTGTAGACCTCCAAAGCTAAACTCTACTCCTAGTGTCACAAGCTAAACTCTACTCCTAGTGTCACACCCCAAAATAGGGTCTAGCACTTTGGGCATGTGGCAGCTCCACATTGGTCTTTAACCTCGATATACTCTCACTAATCCTAAGTAAGAACATGTCAAGATTGAAGATCAATGTACGGTTTAAAATTTAAACAATCTAAACTCCAAAAACCGTGGGAATTGTTTTCATTTTTAATAACAAATAATCAGAGTAAACCGAAATTGGAAGCTTTGTAAAATGGTGAGCTTTTAGTTATTCACTTTCTAAGATAAATCAATTTCTAGAAATTAAAGATAGACTCTTTGTTTTAAAATAAATAAACAAGACATCAAATAAGAAATTGAAATCCAAGTGGGAGTGAAAACTTTAATATAAAAATCTAATTTTTGGTGCAAACGAATTAACAAGTAAATAATATGTAATAGAGCCATACAAATCCTTATTTAATTGATTCCTCAGATTTCCCAACTAAAGCATAAAAAGATAATAAAAATGGATAGTAACAAACTCATACATGATGGGATCCTCTTCCTCGTCACTTGAGTACTCGGACGTGGCTGGTGTTGGTATGCTAATCCTTGGTGAATTCTCTCTACTTTCAAACCTCCATCCTTCACTATCTGAAATCTCAATAAAGCTAACCATCTTTTTGTCCTAATGGTTTCCTGCAACTTAACAAACTATGTAGGGGTGAGCATCACCAAAGCAACTAATCACACACTCAACTAGTCCAACAAAACTCAAACAATTCAATACAATCAATTCAATTACAAGTAGTATATATATACCAAAGGCCTAAGCCCGATTGCCCAAATAAATAAATTAGTAAATAAATGACAACCTATTTAAAACATTTATATATAAACCAAAACATTCTTTCTTTGAAAAATAAACATATCTATATTCAAAGATCAAAACCACAGTTATACAAGCACAAGTATAATCAATTTCAATGTTCAAAAAATACAATTTCACAAGCATAAAGTCATACCATAATTCCCAACATAAAACCATGCCTTTTTGGGTTAGGCATTATCAAATCATCATGCATCCATCTTAATATGTAACCAACATAATTAATCTCATGAAATGTATATGCATGTTAATTTAAATAACAATGCAAGCGTACCTTTTTCTCCATGACATTGCAAACCTGTCAAAGTTTATAAACAGTGGACTTATCCCCTAATTTGTAAATTTGTAAAATTAATTACCGCTACCCCTCATATCTTACTAAAAGTAAGATCTAAATAGTGAGATGTCCTTTCATCGAAGTAAATAAAAACTTATTTACTTCCCGCTAGCATATTCTTTATTTCTCATAACCACTATAGACGACACTTGTATGCATAGTTTTAGGAAATTGAACACAATGATATAGTAAAAACTGCACCCCTTCATCTCTAATTAGGAGATCCAAACACTAGAACGACATTAGTGTAAACATTTTTTATTCAATAAATATGAATGCTAATGTATGCCTTGGCAGCCCCCATGGAAATCATGGCTACCCTCAATGTTTCATATGAATATATGATGCCAAATGAACATGAAATGACAATCCAACGATATGATCAATTCATTCTTTTCATTATACAATATGCTTTATAACTCAACAAGTATAAAACAATAAGAGCAATTAAATAAACAACCAATTTTTAAATTTAATAACTCCTAGCCGAAACCAATAACAAGGCCAAAGAACAAATTTCTCTTATTAGTTCAATCCTCTTTTACTCTTTAATCTAGTTCTTGACCTTTAGAACCTCCAAGATTAACAATAAGGTAAATAAATAAATTTTGATAACCCTTGGGTACAATCAATTATGCAAGTTATAGTTAGTTTAAATCTAGGTGATCTAATACCCTTCCAAAACCACATTAAAATGTCAAGTGATTTATTACTTTACCAAATAAACCAATTTAAGTCCAATTAGAACCTTAAATCCTAGGTTAGTTTATTTAAAACTAAATATGCAGCCCTAGGGGTTTAATCCTCAAATAAATTCACTTAAGTCCACTCGTTGATCCTAGAACAAATAGATTAATTTATTTCATCCTCACAAGGTAAGTTGAAGTCATCAACATGCATATTAAATCCAATTAACTCTCGGTTTCAAAGTCAATTCAATTACTATATTTATTTGCTAATTTACAATTAACCAAATAAATCCTAATTTCCTTTTAAGGTTAATTAATCAATTTAAAATCAAACATGGCAGCTACATCAAGACAAAATAAAACATCACATTAATGTTGAGACTAGCAATCAAAGAAACAAGCACAACCATTAATGTAACTATGAATTAAACCATATTGAAACATAGAGTTTAGAAAGGACTAGCTCCCCCTACCTCAATTGAAGCTTCTTGTCCCTGTGGTAGTCCACCAAACTGAAATTAATCTCAAAACATAAAGGGGATCAGATTTCACATTCTAAAACTCATATAGGGTTTTCTAAGATTTTAATGTCGTATTGGCTAAGTTAAGTGGAATGTTGTATTGGCTAAGTTAAGTGGCATCCGAAACCTCTAACCAATAAATAACCATCCTATGACCTTAGACAAATTCTAAATCATGTATGAAAACATAAATGGAAGCTTAAAAATCAACACATAAGCCTTGGCCAAAAATAGGTATGCTGAAGCCTAGTTTTTATTAAAAAACATAGGGTTTTGACAACCCAAATTTCATTCCAGAAGTAAATAAATTCCCTCATGCTCAAAGATCAATCCTAGGGATGATTTGTGATTTGTGTGAACCAACCATTTAGGCCAAAAAGCCTAAATAACAAAAATGACATTTTTGAGGTAAAATGCTTCCTTTAAAATCGCAAATGAGCAGCACCTGCTCCCGAAATTTTATAAATCACAGAAAAATAATTTGAACAATATTTTTCACAGGCATTTAGAAGACATACTAATACTCGTGCACAAAACTTTTCAGAGCAATTGGAGTTGTGAAAGTATGTTTTCGAAGGCCCCAAGTTCACATCCGTAAGCTGATTTTCTGCATTTTAACTGTTCATGTGAATCAAATGCTATTTTCGGGTTTGAGGATCCAAATCGAATAAAACCAATTAGTACAAGTCCAAAATCAGTTCTACAATCTACCATGATGATTTCAAAACGATTTTCTAAGTAAATCAAAATCCGAGTATGTAAACCTTAAGAATTTCTTTTGAAAAAACTATAGAAAATAAGCAGTTTTTATGCAAACTTTAACTCACTCAATATAAATGGGATTTGCATGATTCTTGGCTTGGATGAAAGGTGTATATGTCTAGTTTTATGCACAAAAACCATTTTACAAAAATCGATTGATGTGATGCAAGGTCAAAAAATCCTAAAATTGCAAAACAAGGTTAGGTTGTGAGACTCTTGGATTTTTCTTTGGATGCACTTAACCCTAGCCATTCAACAAGGTATGAGGGTATTGAAAATCAAACTTAGAGGGTAGGATAAGGGTTCTTACCAATTTCTTACTGAGTTTCCCAAAAAACAATGCAAGTCAAATTCCTTTCTCTCTCCCTTCGGGTTGGACTTCCTCTTTGGCCTCCCTCTTCTTCTTCTCTTGTTCTCTCTCTTTCTCTCACACTTTTTCTCTGTATAACTCAGAAATTTTGTGGGTTCTCTTGGTCTAAACAAGAGTTGGTTTTATAAAAGGGTTTTTGTGTTTGTTGGAGGGAAAATTGAAATGTCACTTCCTATCTTACGTGAAAAAAGTTTCTGACAAAGTTTTGGGCTGTTTGTCAGGGCTTTTGGTTTCCCAAGAGGCTTTTAATTGGTTGGCCAATCCCTTTGGCCCTTTTTAATTGAGTGTTTAGCCTAAGGCTATAAGCTAAATAGCCCAATAACCAATTAAAGGCTTTTACTTAATGAAGTCAATTAAATAAAAACCATCATGGCCTTTTATTGGATTTTCTTTCCCTTTGGCCGAAAATCTACTTTATCTCCAGCCCTTAATATGACCTCCATGTCATGCATTAGCCATCATTTTAATCTTTTGCCCAAGTAATCTAGGTTTCTAGCCCTAGTGGTCTAGGTTGGTCAAAGAAAATACGGTTTTGAAGTCAATTTGCAATCCTTGGTATTTTTAGTTGTCAAATCCAAGGGTTTAAATTTCGAAGTTTTCGGCGAAATTTCGCCAAAAATTTCGTTTTTTAGGGGTTCCGAAATTTTAACACCCATTCGACCAAATTTCGGAAAATTTCGGCGAAATATTCGAAATTTCGCCAAAATTTCGAGCGAAATTTTGAATACCCTAACAGCAAGTTTTTTTGAATTTAGCGAAATTTCGACGAAATTTCTCTCAAATACCCAGCCTAACCCTCGATCCCTCGCTCAAATACCCAGCCTAATCCTAAGTCCCTCACTGCCTCACATTCTCACAAATCACAATCTCACCTGCACAGTCATCAACGCACACCTTCGATCTCAAACCCGATCTGCAGCGCAGCGCCTCTCTCCTCCGTCTTCTCGACTTGCTAGTTGGCTTTCTCTCTTCTCTCTCTCTCGCCTCACTCCTCCGTCTTCTCGGCTTGCAGCGTCGTTCTCGAACGTCTCTATCTTCTCAGCAACTCCGGCCACCTCGAAGTATCCGGCCACCTCAAAGCCTCACGCCACCTCGAAGCCCCTGGCGTTTCTCGAAGCTTAGCCCCCCTGAAAATTCTGAAATCAGTTTGTGGCTTTGTGCGAAGTCTGAGTATTTGAGCAATAGACAGTCAAAATGTCTAAATTGATGTATATCATTATCAGTATATGAGTATATCTGTATGAGTATATCATTTACCCACTTTTAAATATTATCTAACATCAATTGATCAATATCATATTTTGGGTTTACATGTAAATTATATTGATCTTTGGTTGATTTATATAAGATAAATTATATTGATCTTGGGTTGATTTATATAGATTTGGAATTAATTGTATAATTTTGGGTTGATTTTGATTTGTATAATTATATGATTTTGGGTTAATTTTGAATCTTTAATCGTATAATTTTGGAATTGATTGTATAATTTTAGGTTGATTTTGATTTGTATGATTTGTGTAATTTGTATGATATATAAATATTGATATGGAAGTTGAAAGTGGTGATATGATATGATATGATATGGAATTGGAATTGGTATGATTTGTTAATAATTAATATGGAATTTGTATGATTTGTTAATAGCATCTAATATGTATCATGTATGGGATTTGCCGAATTGGTAATTTAAAATTAGTGAAATTAATATGGAGTTGGTAATAAATTAATAATTAATATGAAATTAGTAATATGGAAATGAAATTGGTAATATGATATGAAATTACAAATTAGTAATATGGAAATATGGAATTGCCAATTGGTAATATGAATATGATATGAAATTACTAATTAGTAATAAGTTAATAACTAATATGATATTAATTTCTTGGTGATATACTGATATGATATTAACATGGAATTTAATTGTTATTGTTATTGTGTTACTGTGTATGTCTTTTTGTTATTAGGAATTTAGGATTCAATGGCCAGTGGAGGGAGATCACGTGATCCAGCTTGGGATCATGCCGATCCATTACCAGGTAGCAGACAAGGTTCAATATGCAAATATTGTGGCCTTGTAATGAAGGGTGCTGGAGTGACACGACTAAAATACCACCTTAGTGGTTTGGATCCTTGACACAATGTGCAACGATGCAATAGTGTCCCACCAGAAGTGAGACAATTCATCATTGCAGGGATGCAACACAAACAATACCAAAAGAGCAAAAAAATACAAAGGATGGAAGAGCTCAGAGAATAGCTTCGAGGACAAGGTCAGATTGAGCTGAGTGATGATGATGAGGATGATGATGATGAAGATCATAATGATGATATGGGGCCTCAAGAGCGAAGAGAATTTCGAGCTGCACTTCGAGCCTTTAGAGCAGTAGAATGGGAGAGGGAACACTCACATAAAGTCCCAAATAGAGGACAAGGTTCTGGGTCTAGTAGTGGTGCATAGATGCAAAGAGCATCAAGCATGAGGGAATCACGACCAACACCTCCAGTGGCACCAAGCTTGTACAAGGCAGCTCAAGCACGCCAAAAGAGTGTTAAAAATCTCTTTTCCGGAGGGTCAATCAAAGATGGGATGCAACGCTTGATCAACAAGTTCTTCATATATGAAAATGTTCCTCCTTCAAAAGCAGCATCTCATCATTTCAAAAATTTGGTGATAGGATGTTAACAGGCAGGAGTAGGAGTGGAACCTCCAACACCCTATCAGATACGCACCAGATTTTTGGACCAGGAGTTTCAAGAAATGCAAGAGCATGTTAACAAATTGAAGACTGATTAGGCAACTTATGGTTGCACAATCATGTGCGATGGTTAGACAGGTCCAACCAAACTGTATATCATAAACTTCATGGCCTACTCAAGAGGGAAGTCAGTATTCCTTAAGTCCGTTGATTCTTCAAATTGCATAAAGGATCATAAATATATTTATGGGCTACTGAAGGATGTAATCACAGAGGTTGGAGAGGCGAATATTGTTCAAGTTGTGACCGACAATGGTTCTGCATTTGTCAAAGCAAGTAAGAAGTTAATGAACAAATACAATGTGTACTGGACGTCATGTGCAGCACATTGCATTGATCTAATGTTTGAAGAGATGGGAAAGAAAGAGCATGTCGCTAATGTGATTAAAAAAGCCAGAATGATCACGAATTATATTTACAACCATAACTGGTTGTTGGCAAAGATGCGAGAGATCACGAAGGGAGATATTGTTCGTCCTGGTGCCACCCGATTTGCTACAAACTATATTGCATTGGATAGTTTGTATGGTAAGATGATGGGGCTGAAGCAATTGTTCACCAGTGATGATTGGGGTCGTAGCAATTTCCGAAGTTCAGATACAGGTATCACGGTTGAAAATATAGTTCTTGATCACTCTTTTTGGCAACAGGTGCATAAGGTGTGCGGTCTGTTTGAACCTCTCTACGTAGTTTTACGTATTGTTGACACAGAAGTGTATCCTACAATGAGATCAATTTATGAGTTGATGCGTGTCGTGAAGGAAGAGTTAGAAAAAAAACAGCACGGTGGGTAATAAAAATCATCAACGATCGATGGTTTAAAACGTTACAACACGATTTGCACGCAGTAGGTAACCTAATAATTTATTTGTTATTTTGGTTCCGCATTTTTTTTAATTGATTTAGCTTTCAATTAATGAACTAAATTACTAATTATGTATTTCTATATTTACTTGATGCATGATTGCAGCCTATTATTTGAACCCTCGCTATCAATATAGACCTGGCGTTGGAGATGATGGTAAACTTATTCGGGCTGTGCACAATGTATTCTCCAAAATTGGATCCTTATTCACCAGAAGTTGGCCAATTTGGAAATGAGGTAAAAATAATTTGTTATAAGGCCCATAAGAATCCTTACGAAAAATATTAATACTTTATAGAATTTGATTGTCTTAAATTATATATTTGATTGCTATTGTATAATTTGTATTGTATTTGTATCTAGTTAACATATTTTAAAGATGTCCGGAAAATGTTCGGAGAGCGAGTTGCAAAGGCCGCTAGATCACGAATGTCTCCTAGTAACTATACATCGTACTTGTATTAGTTAGATTAACTTAATTATTTATTTTTAAAGTTACACTTATACAAACAAATTTTTCATTTCAGGTGAATGGTGGATCATGTATGGGAGTGATACGCCTACTGTGAGGAAGTTAGCCATCAAAGTTTTATCACAAACGGCGTCATCATCAGCTTGTGAAAGAAACTGGAGCACTTTCGCACTCATACACACCAAACAACGAAATAGGTTCTCATATAGTAGGTTAGAAAAGATGGTGTATTGCTACTATAATATGAGGCTTGCACTTCGAGACAAGAAAGCAGAGGAGGATTACGTCGATGAATATAATCCGCTACATATATAAGATGCTGCTATAGGGGATGATGATGTGGAGGAAAACCAGCTTTATCAATGGATTAGCCCCTCCATTTAGATGATGATGCAGGCAATCCAGATCCTGATATTGCAGCTCAAGCACGCCAGGAAGGTATCAATGTGGACAGAGTTCTAAATGTGGAGGTGAGCCCTACTGCAAGTTTCAATGAACTTATGCAACCAAGGTCGACACATCGTACTGAGCCAGTTCCCACTAATCCTTCTCGATCAGGCAACTCTAGCACAAGATCGGGCAGTCCTACCAACATTAGAGGTAGAGGTAGTGGTGGTGGTGGTGGTGGAAATGAAGATGTCACTGGACATTCTCAAGAGTATATGAGCCCATTTTTTGTCGAAGCAAACTACACACATGCAACACAAGATGAGGATCATGGGAGTAGACGTGCCGGACCAGGAATTTGTGTCATAGGAAAAGACTATAGTCGCAGACAAAGAGGTCATGAGAGTTTGGCACAAGAAGAAGAGGATTCATTATCCACCACTTTTGGCTCTATGGGGGTAGGAAGTGATAATTACAATTGTGGGCAAAACCCTCCAATATTCTACCCACCACATCTGCCTTACTTGGTTGAGTCTGATAGTAACTCATTGGCACAACAAGAGACAAACTCTTCAAATGAGTATGCTTATGGGCAAATTCAACCACAACAGGTTCCTGATCCATATGGTTGGCATGTTGGCAATTATATGAAAAATTATGCTAGAGAAGTATCTTGGGATGATTATTTTTCGCATTACACCTACTCTGGACATGATGATACTGAAGACAGCGGAAATTTTGAATCTCCTAGAAACTCTATGTGGTATTGATTACTTTTGTAACTCATGTGGCAATATTGTAGTAAAAATAAAATTGAGGTATTATTGAAGTAATAATTAATTAGTGAAGCATTTTTTTAACAGTATTTGCCTCCAGCGCGCATTATATTCATCACATATCACATGAAACCTATCATATAACTTGGTTTTTTCAATGTTTTTTATCAATGTAGTAGATAGTATGTTAAATAAACATATGGTAAAGTTTCATTCAAAATTTCTGTATTTTGATAGTAATTTCCATCGTTTTCGTCGAAATTTAAAAATCTTCTAAATTTCCATCGAAATTTCCTCGAAACCCAAAATTTTATTCCTTGGTCAAATCCTAATTCTTTAACAAATTAAATGTCACAAACACACATAATTAATTGTATAAGTAAGAGAGTGTGTGTGTGTGTGTGTGTGTGTGTGATCCGAAAATGTCACCTAAGTAACCAAATAATTAATTAAAATCATGTTACTTAAATTAGGTGTCTTAAACCAATTTTTGGATAAAATAGAAACATACAAATTCTTTGACATTCCTTTAGAATTTCGACATTACCAATTGATTTAACAAAGTTTTGTTTATCATAAAATTAACCAAATATAAGCAATTAAATCAATTTAGGCAAATTTAAGTGTGTATTTGCCTCAATTTCGAAATCACCATAAGCATATGAAAATAAATATAGTTAAACAAGTGACATAATTTCAAATAAAACATTTTGATAAATGAAATCCCATAAATTTGTCTATGTGGAATAAATCCACATTTGTGTTTCAAAAGAAGTAACAATTAGTTTCTAACTAATTTCAATTAGCCTAGTAACACCCATAACCCAAAATCAATAAAATTTGGAGTGTTACACCTAGGGACTCCTCCTCCTTACTCTCCAAAACTTTTAAACTATGGGTTTTTTTTTTTTTCATTTTGGTATGTCTATTCTTAGAGAGACTCCCAAAGAACTAAGGAGTGAGTAACTCTAACTTAACTTGGTGGTGCAAGTGAAAATGAGGGACAAAAGTCTCTATTTATAGGCATTACAAGGTTGGAAGAAGTTGTAAGTTTTCAATGTGGGACAAATTGCACTAAAAATGCACAAATAAGGCTTAAAATTTGAAATGGATCAAAAAAACTCATCGAAAAACCCGTTTATATAGATAAAACGGATCCGGGCTGGCCCATTTGAAGATACGCAGGTCAAGGGACCCAGATGAACAGTGACTAGTTCTTTAAGGAAGCAACGGCTGAAATTAAAACAACTTAAATGATGCAGAATGGCTGAGATTAGAAGATGAGAGGGTGATCCGATGTGACGCACACACACTCCCTTCCGTGCACTCACTTGCGTTAGCTGCTCAGCGCCTCGTCATCATCTAGTCAGCCGGTCTGGGTGAATGGCAGTGCGCCACGTGTGCGCTGTCAGTCCTAGTCAGCAATTGATTTTATTTCTTTTTTTCTAATTTCTCCAAACTTTGTAAATTTACTAAAAATAATTTGGGACTCCAAATAATTTTCTGAAAAATCCTACGGATTTGTAGTAATTAATCATAATTTCCTGTAACCTCAAAACAATAATTTGTCTTCCAAAAAAATTAAGAAAAATTCAACTCCAGTGAATTTAATTCTCTAAAATAAATTCCAACTTGAGAATTACAAAATTTGTGCACAAAGGCACTAGAGCTCAACTCTAAACAACTAATAGTACAAGTTAGTTACACAAAACACAAAGGAAACTCCATTTCTTTTAAAAAATCTTTAACTTCTAAATACAAAATAATTTTAAAAAATACGTATTAACACAAGATAGAATTGAAAAATCTAACACAAAACCTAGATTTTAACTATATAGATCGACGTGAGCATGACACAAAAAACAAGATGAGCCCAACTTAAATAGACTAAGTCAGGCCAGCCCGTTTGACACATGTGTGCCTGCACGAAAGACAAGTCCAAGCAAACATATTCTTTGAGAAAATGTACCGTTAATCATATTTAAAAAGAGAGAGACTTTTTGGCCAAAAAAAAAAAAGACACTTTAAAGCGATACTTGTCTTCAAAACTCAAAAGCCATAATAGCATCTATTCTCCACTATGGCATCCCATTTTTCGCTTCCCTTTTAAAATCTCTTCTCTCTCTTTTGGCTTGTGGGTGCTACTCTTTTTTCTTGTTCTGTCATTGCTTTGTGACTGCTTTGCTCTCTGCTCTCTGAAAAGAACGAGCTTTGCTTCCTCCTCTTTCGCACCCTTATTCCATGAAGGCTTCATCAGGTGAGCAGTCCCTCTTTCTTTGCCTTTGATATTTCTTATTTGCTTCTCTTTAACCTGTTAAGTGTTAACTGTTTTTTGGGAGAAACCCATTAATTGTTTCTTCAAAAAATGAAAGGGGGCATTGCCAGAACGTTTCTGGGTTCAATTATGTGAGGATTGGATTTGAATTTCTTTTATTGTTTAGAATTTGCCACATATAAACGGGTGATACAAGCTTGTTCTGTTCTGTTTGTTTATCTTTAATTTTTGTATTATAGCCTTGTCCTTCAAACTTGGTTTATATTTCTCTCATGAACTTAATAGAGGTTTCTATTATTTCTTCTGTACGTGTGTGTTTCCTTGCAATTAATTGAGTTGATTGAGGTAAGATCGAAGTTTTGAAAACAGATAGATAACAGGGAGTGTTACATGTGATCCATTTTTTGTGAAAAGGCACTTTGTCCTGCACCAGGTTTGATCAAGATGATAAAAGGGAAATTATGATTCTCATAAATTCTAAGATGCATTCTCTTCAGATGTTCTATATATAGCTTGATTAACAAGGAAGTCTTTTTCAGACCAAAAAAAAAAAAGGAAAGTTTTTTCTTCTAATATTTTTTTCGTCTTATTATTTTTTATTACGGGGATAGGTGTTAGAACTAATTTAGATGATTAGAACTAATTTAGATGATTCCTTGAATTAAGGAATTGAGCCTATAATTAAGGAAATCAGATTGATATTATGATGATGAAGGTGGTTGCTTTGAGACTAAGTATACCAAAAATGATATTGCAGCTGTATCCAATATTGGAGGAGAAAGTTTCTGTAGTTAAGGAAATCATTTATAAATACTCAATCTTAGGGATATTATAGTTGCGCCTGCAATAAATATTCCTTGTATAGAATGCTCCAGCAATATTTCTTTATGCTCCAGCATACAGAAATCTTTTCTGCCAAATTTCATTGTTTCTATTATTTTGACACTGGAGTTTCGGAATTTGAGGGTGATCATAGACATTCTTTGTAAGTTTGATCATAGACCTTAGTTGTACTTCCAAAAGTAGGGCACATCTGTTAATACTTTTTCTAGTCAGTCATATTTGGAAAAGGAAGTTCCTTGTCTGTTTTCAGTATTAATTATCCTCTGCTTTGCTGTGGAAAGTTGAAGAAAGAAGTATATTTGGTACTGAGAGGCAAATTCAATTCTTACTATATAACTCATACAAGAAAGTATTCGAGTGAGGTGGTGGACCTGGTGGTGGAGATAGCCAAGAAAGAAAAAGAAGTGATGACCGTAAAAGAGGGGGCTAGTCGTGATGAATGCAGTGCCAATGTTGTTCTAGGATTGTGGAGACACAACATTTGATGTTTTATGGCGCTAGTGATTGAGGTGCCGGCAACAATAAAGGTAGTAAGGGTTGAGAGGATGGTATATATGATTGTTCATTGACATCTTCAGTAGTGGCGGAAATGTTAGGAGAACCATTAGTAGTGACTAGTGAAGATGGCATTTCTTATGGTGATTCTTTTTATGGTGTTGATGTTTTATTTTTTAAATAAATAACACACACAAACCTGGGCACACACACACACATACACACTCACCAGGTATTGAACCTCAAATCACACCTTCCACAGTTCCACCATTGTTTTTAAAAGGGGGAGGAGGTGCCATCAGGCCTAAGGCTGTTGGCAGTGGTGTTTTTTTCTCGTACTTTAAGCTTTCTTGGTTAGCATCTTAAAAGTGCTTTGTTTTTCTCTCATTACAAAATATCAAAGAAAATTTTCTCTTGAAAACATCAATTTCAATAATTAAAGCATTAAGAATTCTTAGAAGGAAAGTATTCTTAAAATGCTGACCAAAAAAATCCACTTTCACTTGATGCGTTTTTCTTGTTAGACAGACACTGCATTCAGATGTGTTTCTTAAACCACTTCATTTCCTCTTTTGTTTTCTAGGTTTTTCACGGTTTTTATTTTTATTTTCTAAAGTAGGTTTTTTTTATTATTTTCATCAACGGATCTTTTCATATTCTTTAAAGAAGCAAAAAGCACCCAAGAAATAAATGAAATGGTATTTAGTAAGCAACTTAAACCACTTCATGAAACTGAAAGTTAAAAAACTGAATCCTTTATTCTAGGCTTCTAGCAAAAACATATTGTTATTACTTTTGTCACAAATTATTTTTCCATATACTTTCAGATTGGAGAGCTGATGTGTCGTAAAGTTTTTCTTGTTTGATGTTTTTTTTGTTTTGTTGTAATTTTCATGTAGGGCTGAATGGTTTGTAGTTGTTTTTAGTATGGAAAAATTGTCGATGAGTGAACAACTTGTCCTCTGTTTACACCCTTTCATATTCATTAGTGGAAGTTTTGTTTCTCATTAATTTTTTTCTCATAGAATTATCATTGACAGTCTCTTCATCGCGCAATCTTACTGCTACAATCATCAACAGCCTACCTTCTAAGTGAAAAAACATTAACTTTGGCACTGGAACTGCCATTTTACCATTAATAAGAAGCTTTTTCTTCAACTACCCTCCACTGTCACATATCTATATATGCCTCTACGACGAGACTTTGATGATTGTACAATAATATAGTGAACCTCTTCTGCCATTGATTATCACCAACAAACATTATCACCATGATCTTCAGTAGTTTTACAACTATAAACAACATATCCTTCACTATCCCCTCTCCACCAGTACCATTACTTTTGTCCTAAGAATTTTTATTTTTATGAACTATTAGGTGGGAGGGTTATGCAGTGTGCATCACTAATGCAAATATGGATTTGCTAGAATCTGGTAGGAATTTCAGAAAGTCTGGCTACAATCTGGAAATGTGTATTTTGGGATCTTGGTCAAATCATGCACTTTCCCTTTTTTGGTAATTTTTGGAATTTATTAACTTTCCTATTTTTATTTGGTTTCCTGCTACTCCTAGGGTTTCTGGTGCTATAAATATAAACTATTGTAGCCTTTGGAATCAGTTTTGGTTTAATTAATTAAATTAAGTGTTTTCTCTACTTCATTTCTGATTTGGAATCAACCAGGCAATAGGGGCCCTTCGTTCTTGGCATTCTCAATTTGAGAGTCAACAAGTGTGAAGGTAGGTTATGACTTTGTAATTTTATACTTCATAGTTCATACCTTCTATGTGCTGCATCAGAAGGTAAGTCACAGGACCACACATCGGCTTGACTAAATAGAGGTGATTAGGCAATACAAAAGATTGGCAAGCAGTACCATTATTGTTATATCATCAACATTGCTGTCCCAACACAAGCATCACTTCTTTGGTACTGCCACTCTGTAACCATCACCTTACTCCGCCATTTTCATAATTTCATATCCAGCACATATAATCATTGCAATGCTAGTGCTAATTACTTTCTCATTCCACAACTTTCTTCATTATCATTAGTAGTCCTACAAGCTCCGCCACCACAAACTTTACATAAACAATGCTTCAATAGCACTGTTGCATAACGTGCCTATTCCAATTGTTTTCTGAAAAGAAAATGAAGAGAGGAAAACAATTATGCGTGAGAGTAAACTTGTTTTCAATGGGCCTGAAGAGACACACAGTGACAGTGACCAACAGTACGTGAAAAAGCAGATCAGTTGTGCATGAATAATGTGAAAAGAAAACTGCAGTTACAGAATCTGCAATTTCATTTTTGTATCAATGATGCTGATATCATAAAGCAATATGAAAAATATGTAAGAAATTTTGATTCTTTAAATTGAATGAGAGATGTTGCAAACATATTATTGAATTTTGCAGAATTCTGCTTATGGTTATGAAACAATTGAACTTGAGATTTTTTTACAGGACCTAGGTTTCTTCTTTCTTATTGAGCTTAAATTGATTCTCTCTCATGTCTTATGTAAAGGCACATCTCATCCTTGCTCTTATCTGAAGTCTCTGTCAAAAAAAGTAGGAGGCATGCTTTGTTGTCGTGGTTCACCAAACAAGTATAGCAGGTTGGATGCAAAGCTTGAAAAGAAAATGGTTGAAGTTAAAAGAGGTTCCTTGGGACGTAGCAATTTTAAGTCAATTGACAGCATAATTATGAGGTTCCCTCAGTTTAGAGAGGAACTGAAGAAAATAAAAGATGTGTTTGAACAGTATGGTAAGTTTCGACAAGGCTTCTATATTCTTTACTAAGATTTTCACCTTCCTAAGATGTTATCATGGAGGTTTACTGGAAATTCTCTCTCTCTCTCTCTCTCTCTCTCTCTCTCTCTCTCTCTCTAGGACTCAAATGGAACTATTGACCGTGNTCTCTCTCTCTCTCTCTCTCTCTCTCTCTCTCTCTCTCTCTCTCTCTCATGTAGATGAGGACTCAAATGGAACTATTGACCGTGAGGAACTGAAGAAATGCTTACAGAAACTGCAACTACATCTGACAGCAGAGGAGATTGAAGATCTTTACCATTCATGTGACATGGATGGGAGTGAAGGGATACAATTCAATGAATTCATCGTTCTTCTATGTCTTGTCTATCTATTAAAGGAACCTTCATCCTCTCATACCGTATTCACAACAAACTCTATATCTTTTGTTCTTCTCTGTTTGGAAGAAAATTTATGTTAAGTCATAATATTTAATATCTTGGTAATTGTTTCAGACATCAAAGATAGACTCACCACACCTTGAAGCAACTTTTGATACTGTAATTGAAGTGTTCTCGTTTCTGGATAAAAATGGTGTTGGGAAACTGAACAAGACAGACATGGTGAAGGCGTTGAATGAGGCTTCTCCTTGGGAGAAATCTCCCGCACATGTCACCAGGACTCGATTCAGTATTAATTCTTTTGCTTTATATAGCTAAAACTTACACTGTTATTTCTCCTTTCTTCTACATGAATTTAAAGTTTCCCTAATAATTCGTTTTTGTTTATTTGTGGGTTGTTGCAGAAGAAATGGATTGGGACAAAAATGGGAAGGTCAGTTTCAGGGAG
Source organism: Dryas drummondii (assembly GCA_003254865.1). Taxonomy (NCBI): domain Eukaryota; kingdom Viridiplantae; phylum Streptophyta; class Magnoliopsida; order Rosales; family Rosaceae; genus Dryas; species Dryas drummondii. The sequence continues at coordinate 444,621 of QANW01004475.1, read as the reverse complement.
TTCCTCTTTGCTTTCATTGATTGGGTTGGAATTGATACAGATGAAGAAATGTCTCCAGTACGAAGTTAAAGCAAGCAGTGTACAGCTTAGAAATGGGTGGCTAGCTGTTCAAAATGAGGTCAGATTGATACACTTATGTATATTTCTAAACCATTTTAAATTTGTATAAACAATTCAGTTGTGGAGTAATGTTTATATCTTTTATGATTTCATTAAAATTTCGAACCATCTTATGAATTACTATCATAATTAAGTGATGGGTAATATATTTGTTCTTAGTGTATCTGCTTTTTGGGTTCTTAGTAAAAAAATTTGAGACATTTTTTGCATCTGTGGAAAGAACATGTATCGATTTAGAGATCCACCACTTTCTAAGAAAAATACATCAGAGGACATGATCCTCTTTAATTGCTGCAGAAAATCTAACTTAAATGGTAAACACAAAATTTCTTAATGTAAAAGGTAAAAAGAGAAATTAATATGTCCATTATCAGACCTTCCTTTATATATCTATTTGTCACTCTGTTATGATACTTGGGTTGAGTTGAGTTTCATTGTATTCCTAGAGCTTGGACACTCCTAATTAATGACAAAGAAGAAGCATTCATGTTTCTCCATTCTTCCATACTTTCCTCCTTTTGCCCTTCTTCCACGAAGCATTTGTCATTCCCATCAAGTATCCCTACAATCTGCCTCATGCTTGGTCGTAATCGAGGATTGGAGCGTGTACAATCAATTCCTAGTTTAACCAGTCTCATCAGTTCTTTGTGGTTGTACTCTCCATTCAACCTAATGTCCACCAGTTCCTCCAATGGTTGTCTGCGTGCCTCGAATTCGTGGACCCTCTTCACCAGTAGCACCTCAGGCCGCCGAAAGTCAACTGCCATCTGTCCGCTAACAACCTCAAGCATTACCACGCCAAAGCTATATATATCAGCCATTGGAGTTGCTTCTCCGGATTCCATATATTCTGGTGACATATAACCGAAAATCCCACGAACTGATCTGCTTGTGTTAGTAACTGCATGATGCCCATGGTCATTTCGTGTCAAGAATTCAGCAAGGGCAAAAGAACTGAGTCTCGGTTTCATGTCTGGATCAAGAATAACAGCAGAAGAGGTAATATTTCTGTGAATTACTTGTTCATCCCATTCTTCGTGGAGATAAAGAATGGCGGAAGCAAGCGATTTGATAATGTTGTATCTGTGACGCCATTGCAGGATAGAATGGCCAAATCTATAGTCATGGCGGAAAAGTAGGTGACTTAGAAGGCGGTCTGCGAAGTAATCGTAGACAACTAGCATCTCTCCATGCTCGGTGCACCATCCACGGAGCTGCACCAAGTTTCGGTGGCGGAGCCTTCCTAAGTTCTGAAGTTCATTTGAGAATCGTGCCCGCAGTGCAGGGCATGTCTTCATGCCAAGCCGCTTCACCAGGATATGATGGCTGTTGTTAAGAAAGCCATGGTAGGCTGTTCCAAAGTCCAGCTCTGCTACCCTCTGAGAGTCAGCGAAATTATTTGTGGAAGATATGATTTCCTTGTAGGATATTTCTCGTGGAGTTTCAACCAGGGGGAATGTTGCTGTTTTCTGATGGAAGCTTCCAGAAGAGCTGATGTCACTGCTTCCGTATTCAGCAGTTGCATATATGGTTTCTCCAGTGGCTGTGACATAAGTAGATGAAGTAGATGTGACAGTTGTGGTGGTGGCTATGGTGTACCTGGTGTTGGTGCTGCCATTGCTTGTGCTAGTATTGGTGGAAGAGGATAAAGAGATGTACAGTGGGTGGCACAGAAATGATGGGAGGGTTGGCAATTTGCCATAAATGTTGCCAGAAAGTGCTTCCACAACCCATTTCATGTTTGGCCGTGATTGTGGGTTGTGAAGTGTGCAAAGCAGTGCCAGATGAAACAAATGCTCCATATCAAAATGCTGGTAAGACCCATCTGGAATCCTATTATCCCCTGCTTGTAAAAGTTTCCCTTCATCGGATAGCCTTCGGATCCAGTCAAGCAATATGATCTGATCATCTGGGCAAGTGAGATCTACTGCCCGCCTACCTGACACCACCTCCAGCACAACAATCCCAAAGCTGAAGACATCAGATTTTGCAGTAGCTACACTTCTTTTTTGGAAGCTTTCTGGTGGCAAATACCCAATTGTTCCACCAATTCTTGTTGTCTCTGCCAGCCGAAACTTATGATTTTTCATTGGTGTCTTTGTTTGGTACTCAAGTTCATGTTCTAGCCACCGTGCCAAGCCAAAGTCACCAAGCCGAGCATTATAGTGGGAATCAAGCATCACGTTACTTGTCTTAACATCCCGATGAATGATCTGAGTTTCCAACTGCTCATGAAGATAGAAGAGTGCTGCTGCCAAGCCACTGATAATATTCCTTCTACGCTCCCAATTGAGAGGAGGAGACCCTATGTTTTCAGGTCTCCTGAAAAGTATGCGGTCAAGGCTAAGGTTGGGCATGTAGTCATAAACCAAAAACAACTGGTTTTCATGAACACACCATCCCCTTAGCCGGACAAGGTTCCTATGACGGAGGTGAGCCACAGCCAGCAACTCAGCTACAAAAGTCTTTTCAAACCGCTCTCCTCTCTCTACCAAGCACTTCACAGCAACCACAGTTCCATCACTCGGTAGAACTGCTCTATACACTTTGCCAAAACCTCCACTCCCAAGAATTTCATCCTCACCAAATCCTTTAGAACCAATATAAAGCTCGGAAAAGCTAAAGATCCTTGGATTGTCTCCTCCAATCTTTTCCTCGAGTTGTATCCCATCCATGTCCTGAAAAACACCCGAGTGTCGTTTTCCTCTTGTATCATGGTGACAGAAACTGATCCATTTCAAGTCATAAAGCCTGCATAGTGAATCTTTGATGAAATCAAGAACATGTCTCACACATTCCCGACGGGGATGATTCTTTCTGATCTCTTCCTTTGTGGGTTTCTGCAGCTTTTGGTGATCCAGTGGCTCTATTTCATTGAACTCCGCTGGTAAAACGAAGCAGAGACGGTTTAGCTGCATGGTGGTGGTGGTGGCTAGCCTGGAAATTATGGCTTGGAGAAGTACTAGTTGGACATGAATGAAGGTGTTGAGCAAGAGTATGAGATTTTGGATTTGTTAATAGTATACATGTCATGCTTTAATGCCTTTGTGGTGCGCTTTTATCAACAGGGTTAGGTTGCATGGTTGAATTGAATGCCATCAACCGGCCAAATTGGAACCTGCCCCTTGTGATGTCATAATAAATTAAATAAGATTCTTGCAGTTGATATTTTTTTAGCGGAATTTGGCAAAGTTCTGGAACATGTATAAAGTTCCACGATAATGTTTCACGTGAGAATGCTTATGATTTCATACTTAGCCTTGGAAGCGTGTTTCGGTTTGTTGATCGTTGGTCTTCAATTTCTGTCAGGTCAAGTATCTAAAAGGTCCTCAATATGCACAAACACAAAGGTCTTTCTTCTTTCTTTCTTTTTTTTTTTTCTCTATTTCTTTACTACAAAAGATATATAAAAAATGGAGAGGTGTAATTGACAGCTGTAAAAGCATAATTAATTCATCATGAATTTTCAATAACTTCTTTTTTTTTTTTTTTTATATTCATGAATATAAAAATATTCATCAACTGTGTTTATACAATAATGTTAGGTTCACAAAGGATGTGATGATATTTTTTTATTTATTCAAACAAGAAATATGAATCGATTGTGAATCTCATTTATTTTCAACAATGAATACAAACAAATAAAAGATTATTTTTAAAAATTATCATAAAATATTATGTTTATGGTTTTGTTAGTGATTAGGTAGAGACGTAGAGTTTTATTTTATGAGTAATGTATAAGTGATAAGTTTAATTTAATAATAAAATTAATTTAATTTTAAGTTTTTTGCCCACAATATATATGTATGTCAGCTTGAACATGATGTGAAAATAATACACTTAATTAGCTTAAAATTGATGAATATTCTCTACAAAAACAGAATGACATGATACGAATACACGATAATTTGAGACTTAAATTTGTCACCTAAATCCCCTTAATGGGCGTTCGGTTAGTAAATGGAGTAGGACTCATGTGGAATTAGAGTCTCACTAGATTGAGATTCCATATCACATTTAAGATTAGGTTTGGGCCACTTTGCACCGAATGACTCATCACAACTCTTAATTTACCTGTAGAACCCGTCCAATCACAATCACAATCAATACTGTTGCAATTCAAATTGGAAACAAAATAGATGTGTGAATGACAGCCTTGTCTAGTAAACCAACCACTACTTAGTGCCTTGTATAGATGGCAGACAATTTACATTCTGATTAAACAAATTGTTAATTATGTGCACTAAAAAAAACACAGACATTGAAATTTGGGGCTTTCTTTTGAAATGGGTTTTGTAATTTTTGATCAAATCAAGCATCTTTCTAAATTTTAAAGTAATAGAAAAAAAAATACTTAAAATTGAGAAATTTTAAAATTTGAAAATTTAGGTTTTTTTTTTTTTTTTTTTTTACTATGAGACTTAACCGTTTTTTGTCTAGACTTTCAAGTAATGCTCGAGTTTTTTTCGAAAAGTACTCGAATCTCCCTCGAGCAGTGCTCAAATCTTGTCGAGTCATCCTCCAAGGGAACTTGAACGTAACTTAAGGGGATAATTTTTGACTAACTTTCAAATTTTCGCCTTAAAATTCTTTTTATGGATAGAGCCTTAATTTTTGTCTTTATATGAAAGGACAATACTAGAGTGCCTCAATAACATCATATTAGATTAGGGTACAAAATCTTTTCCTTATATGAAAAAGAATCCTTTTAGAAGAGCTTAAATATTGTTAACAATGAACTATATAAATCACCTGAAATCACAACAAAGGCGCAATCAGTGTGGATAGGTACAGATATAAGTCAATGACAATGGGACCATTTGATTTATTAAAAGCTATTAGCTATGCATGGTGCCAAAAATTAAAGCGGAAAGTTTAAATTTGGTGACTGGGTTTTGAAACAATGTGGCTTCTTAATGCATGGCAGCAGTTTGAGTTTGTGATTGGGTTGCCTAATTTTGCACCATTTTCTCAACTTCTCAAGGTCTTTCTTACTTTATTTTTTAAGGAGGAAAGAACTACAAATTACTTTTGTTTGTAAGTTTTTTTTTTTTTTAAGTGGACCCACCTCTCAACCGAAGTTGGATATAGAGGAATTCTCTTAGAAGCATGAGAAATGTGAGCTTAAATAAATGGGACAATTTTAGCTAAAAGACTCCAACTATACTTCATGTCTCTATTCAGGACATGAATTTCACTTTGTGTCAATTGAGAACTGAAATTTTCATTTTATATTAATTAAAGACTCTGTTTTTTTCAATTTTTATCTCAACTTTGGCCTGACATTAGACCCATTAAATTTAACAAACTTATATTGGGTTTAAAACTATGCATCTCCTCTTTACAAGTATATAAAGATCACTCAAATCAGACCTCTACAACTCCATATAATCGGCCCCAAAGTAGGGTATCCGAAACTGTCTAATTTTTCATATATTTTCTTATAGGTCCGATTGGACAATTTCAGGTACCCTACTTTAGGACCAATTATCTGGAGTTGTAAATGTCTGATTTGAGTGATCTTTATATGGTTGTAAAGAGGAGATGCATAACTTTAAACCAAGTATAAGTTTGCTGAATTTGGTAGAGATTTGAGGGGTCCAATGTCAGGCCAAAGTTGAGATAAAAACAGAAAAAAACAGGGTTCTTAATTGACACAAAATGAAAGTTTTAGCCCTCAGTTGACATAAAGTGAAATTCATATTCTGAATAAAGATATGAGATATAGTTGGAGTCATTTAGCTAAAATTTTCCCTAAATAAATATGAGAAATGTGAGTATATATATAAGCATGAGCAGAGCCCTTCCGTTAAGCGATTCCTTAAATAAGCTTATTTAAGGGATCTCTCATGGAGCTAACACCATAGAGTATTTTTATAATCGAAACCATCTATTTTTTTTGTCTCCGTTGAAGGATCATCCTTGTAAAAAATTAGGAAAATCGGAAACTATTTAACCGCTGATTAAATGGTCACAATTTAAAGTGTTTATTGAAAACATTTTATTTGTCTATTTGTTTCATCACAATTAGATATCTTAATAATTTCTGATTTGTCTAATTTTATGTATAGATGATCTTTAAATAGACACTAACAAAATAGACGGTTTGGATCGTTGAAATACAACATAGAATAGGCCTTATGAGGAATCCCTTAAATAAAATTATTTAAAAAATCCCTTAAGGAAAGGGGCCTGTAAGCATGAGATATGTGAGTAATTAAATTATAAGATTTTAATACGTGTTTTGTAATTCAATGACTCACTTATCTCATTCACTTGTATGCTCACAATTCTCTTACTCCATACGAAAGAGTTGAGAAAAATATTGAAAAAGTTGGGTTCTAAAGTAATTTTTGTAGATTTGAATGATTAACATAAAATTATTGAGCAGCACTATTTTGACAATTTGTAATCTTAAGGGTAGAGACAAGAGACGACTTAAACCAACTAATCGATTTGAGTAAAGCATATTATAGGATTAAAAAGGTTCCTTATGTCAATGTTTTTTTCTTCTTTTTTTTTTTTTTTTTTTTGTTTGACTTTTTTATCCAACTTACATAATACATATAGACACACTCTTCGGGTAGAAGCATATGATTGTTAATTAAACTTGGAGCATCATAGATTTTGAGTTAATATGTCGAATCCCCAAGGTGGCTTGAAAAGTTGAAGGCAAAAGTGGACTCTAACACACAACATCGATTGTCAAAACACAAGCCACCAGAAACAGGACCACAAATTGGCTCTCTTAACCAAATGTTGAAAAATGCCCAAATTTTGTGGGGTTTATTTATTTATTTATTGGATTTAAAGGCCAACTAAACTCCCACCAATTGCACTTTTCACCAAAACTTTGAGTTTTTGAGCTAATCCAAAAAGAATAAAAGATACCAGGTTATTTTTTGTCAAAGTAGCAATGCATTATATTAGCCCAAAAAGCAGAGAAATTCAAAGTAAGAGCCTAAAGGCTCATAACAGAAATTAGCAAAAGCTCAAACAAGTAGGCTAAACAAAGCCCAATCAAATAGGCCCAACAAAATAATAGTTATAACCCTTAGCCTAAGTGATTGTTCGGGAGAACCACGCCGCCCATAATCGGAAGAAAAGCCCATCATGGGGTGAGAAAGAGCAGAGAAGCCCACAAAAGCTCCAACATCTCATCACAACGACACTAAGCATAAACTACAATCACCAAAAGGAGCCAATGAGACACCGAAGTAATTGAGGAAGATGGGGGTGCTAGCACCCATGCCGAAGCGCACATCTTCCAAGGTTATTAAGAAAACTAAACATTTGCTTTGATTTTATAAAGTGAGGCTAATGTTCTCTTCTAGTCTATCATTATAACATTATTATATCATATTAATAGTTAACCTAATCAATGATTTATAGTTATAACTTGAAAAGAGACTACTCCCTTATAAACTAATAGGCTCCATATCTCAGTAGTCATTACTCATTACCAGCCGTTTTATTGNAGTCATTTCTCATTTCCAGCCTTTTTTTTTTTTTTTTTTTTTTTTTTTTTAATATTTGTTTTGGTCGGCTACTTGAAGATCCTTACGTCCCAAACCTTAGAATTTGCATCATCTCTCTTTTTAATTTTTTGTGGTTAGCTAATTAAATATACCAAAGAATTCAAGTATCATGAGTTTCTCCCTCTGTGGAAGTCCATAGACTATCTCGAAGTTCCACCATTACATTACATCTCATCTCTTAAGTTGGAACTTGGAACTGCAAAAGATAGACTTGGGAACCGTGGATGGTTAATCATTTTCATATTATTGTCTTTTGAAACATTATCCCTAATAGTGTCATCTCTCAATACTAAATTAAAAGAGACCGGTGAAAGATTTCTATAATAATGAATGAATCGCGCGTTTAGAGTTGCTTAAAAAGGTGATTGTGTGAGAGTTCTAGACTTTCAAGCCAATATATGTCTTCAATCTTTGAGTGAATATATATTTTTAATTAATTGATCCGTTGACAAGTTTAAGATATCTAATAGACTAATACAATGAGGTTGTTATTTTTTCAGGAATTTCACTTTTTAAATTATTTGATGAAAGATAATACTCTTCTTACCAAAAGAGAAAAAGATAATGCTCTTTACCAATTTCAGAGTTGTTGTAAAAAATATACAATTCTCTCAATTTGGGCAACAATTGGTCAAAATTGGAGAGAATTGGTTAGTGACCCAAGGTGGGAATTCACCAAATAAGAAAAAAGAGGGATTTTAGGACCACCCAAGAGTTGTCTCTAGCACCCATCAAATTTATTCTTAAATGTCAAGTTGTGAACTATACTCTTATATGAAATTACAACAAAGGGCTTAATATACATCTGAACAATGAGTTTGAAATTGAAAGGGTCATGTATCGATATGGTGGCGTGGTGGGAAAGAAGATGGAGACCGTTAGACATAATGAAAATTATGGTGGTAAGGAATATTAAGAAATCAATCACCAATATGTACAGAAGACCTTTAATGCCATTTCTATGTAGCAGCAGTTTTAAATTTCCGTTTTGATTCTATGCAGAAGTGGAAAAAGCCAAAGAATGCCAAACATCCTCATGAACAAAGGAGGCATAGAAAAGGTATTTGCAAGTTATGCCAATTAACAAGAAGCACCAAATCAACCACATAATTTGATGTCAACCAAATCAACCATCAAATTTGATATTGATAGTCATATTCCAAGCCAGAGGGCAAATGAGCATGGCTAGAAGCCATCACCCACTCATAATCTGAAATTTAAAGTGGAAATTTACTAAGAAGACCATCTAGTTTTAGAGCTCCAGTCCTATAGTTCAAAACTCCTAGTTTTAGACCTGATGTAGCACTTAAAACTAAAAAGAGTATCTCAATGTACCTAATGCAAAAAATATCAGTACAGCTCATGTATCATCAAGGCCTCTCAATACTAAAAATAACTTCCAACTCATATAGACTGACCTTCTCCAGGACTTAGGAACTCAAATACTTCTACAAGTTGCAAACAGGTTGGAAAGAAAACCACATTCCAAAAGATGCAACATGCGTATAAGTAAGGATTAACACCAAAGATATGTATGAAAATGCAGACAAATTAACACCAAAGATTCTCTACAACGTACTAATCGGAAAAAGTAGACATAATTACATCAATTAAGCTTTCTGTTAGTGACAAAATGACTTTTGGAATGTGGACACGTGCCCCCTTAACCAATGATTATAACTCATCAGCCGCGATCTTTGGTGTATAAGCCTGCAAATGCAATTGACACATTTATAACAACAAGAGTTGCCCCTGTGCTGTAGACTCCAAAACTTTAAAATAAGAATCAATTGCACCAAAAAATCTCTATGTTCAAGCTCTTTGGTCCAAGACTCCTTAACGCCATAATCCACCAATGTGGCACTGCCACATGCCCAAAGTGACAGACCCCATTTTGGGCTGTGACACCCACTTACTTTTTGATTTCCAAATGTAAATAAAATACATTATTAGAGTATAACGAGAGTGACTCATTTTTTCCCACTCTCATTCTATGTTAGTGAATGCTAAGATTAGAGTTGACTGGTATTAACACGAACACAAAATAACACGATATAAACATGACTTACTAACATGATAAAAAATAAAAAAAACACGACTTACTAACGCTAATTGCCACCCTAAAGGTGTTTTGTGACTTGAACAAGGTTTTCTATCACTTGAAGTCTTGAACTAAAAAGTTCCATTTCTTTTTGCCAAATTACCCTTTTTGTCTCGATAGTTTATTCTAGTTTCCATTTTGGTCCCAACAATTTCAAAATTTTCAATTTTTTTCAATTAGTTATCCTATTTTACATTTTTGTCCCTACAGCTCAAGTTTAACTGTTTAATCACCCCTTACCTAGCACTCTAGCAGTGGTAGTGGTAGGGGTGTGTTTCAAACGGATCAGATTAGAATTGAGTCCAAAAAACTTCGGAATGAAATTTCGATTCCAAAAAATTGGAATTTCAACATCTCATTCCAATTTAGAATTTTCGGATTTCTTAGAGTTTTCAGATTTTTTCGGAATATCACATTTTTTGAACTTTTGGATGAAAATTTGAAATTTTTAAATAAAAAATCATAATCTTCACGTTATCTTTTGCTATTAGTAAAAAAAAAAAAATTAGTAATTACACGAACAAAAAATGTTGGTGTTTTTGTTAGCATTTATCGTTGGAAAATTTCAAAATTTTTCCAATCGGAATTTATAGATACATTTCAATTCCAATCCAATAATTTTTGGAATTTTCAGAATTCGGCATTTTTGAATTTCGAATTTGATTCAAACATTTCAAAATTGAAAATTTTCGGATTAGAATCGGTCGGATTTGGATTTTCCGATCCAAATCACACCCCCCCTGAGTGGTAACCAAATCGTAGAAAATGAGAGAAGTCGGTGGCAGAAGACGACGACGTATCACCCTCCTCGGGAACAGCCCCAAGCGGCCAGTCCTGTCCGCTTCCTCAACACCTTCTCCTTAAGCCGCTCTTCACGCCTTAACCCATGAAACAAGAAACCCAAAAACAGAAGGAAAAAATATCACAGAGCACAAATCGCTGAGTCGACTCAGTATTGCCAACTCGGTAAGTCGAAACTCTTCATAGCTTTCCATTGCTTGTTGTTAGTCCAATCGTTTTCGTTTTCTTTTTCATTTTCTTCTTGTCGTCTGTTGTTTGTTGGAATTTCTTTGTATGCTGTTTTGGGTTTTCAGATAAGATAACAATGAAAAAGACTGAAATTTGTAGTTTAGTAAGTACATTTCAGTGTTGTGGATTTTACTGGGTAATAATAATTGCATTTTTGTTAGTAATCAAATGGGGCATTAGTTCTTTTTTTTTTTGTGGGTTGTTAAGGCTTAATGTGTTCTAATTGTCATGAAATATGGGAAACATCCAAACTTATAATAGATTCTGTTCTTATGTACTCTCTTTGGTTCTTTATGTTTATTGTGTGCTAATTGTCATGTGAAATGTACAAAACGATAATTCTTTCTTTTGATTTTGTTTTTAATTAATTTTCAGTGACCAAGCAGAGGCTGAATTCACTGGTTTGGTTAGCTGCATCAATGATAAATGATTTTTCAGGAAAATGGCATGCCAAGTGATACATCCGTGGACATTTAATGGGCTAGTGGGTGCATTTCTTGATCTTGCAATAGCCTACTTTTTACTTTGTGCCTCAGCTGTTTCCTTTTTTACCTCAAAATTATTGGGTTTGTTTGGATTGTGTCTGCCATGCCCTTGCGATGGACTTTTTGGGTTGCCCCAGAAGAATTACTGCTTGCAAAGGCAATTAGTGGATGGCCCATCTGAGAAAATCTCTAGAGTTCAATTGGAAGTGAAGAGCCAGTTCCCTTTTGATTTACTATGGGATGAAGACCCAAATTTCTGCCCAAAGTGGAAGTTGGCAAATGAGGCAAATCATGAGAATGGGCATCTTGAGTTTGAAGGTGAAGCGTCATGTAGCTCATTTTCAGAAAGGTGGACAGATTTGGTTGGGAGAAATTTGGTTGCTGAGAATGAACAAAGTGCTGAGTTTGGTGCAGTAAACTTGGAATCTGGGAAGGAACAACGTTCTGATCGTAAGGGGAAGAAGGTTGTCAGTCGAAGGTCAAGTTTTAATCTTCGGCGCCGCCGTAAGGGGGGTTCTATTGATTATGGAAGGCAGTTATCATTTTCATCATATGAAGGGTTAGACGCAGATACACAGGACATTTCTATATCTTCTTCCAGCATTAATAAAATGGAGAAAGAGGTTATTGAAGTTCCTGTCAATTCAGGAGGTGATTTTCGTTATTGTGATTTTAATCTAAAGCTGACTATTGAGTCTTCTTAATGCTATTATAGGTTTTCTAGTGTTAATTTCTTTCTCATACTGTACTTCTAAGTCGCAGGACATTGCTTGTACATTGAATTGCTATAATGCTTATGCAGACTTCATAAATATAACCATTTAGAGAGACGAAAGGGGGAAATAGGCTAGCACTTGTGAGACTTAAATTTTATATTTTATCACAACAAGTATAGCCACTTATAGCTTGTCAATTTAATGCATATTTATGGTGCCAGGCCTTTCTCGATGTCCATGGGAGGATCCATGTGGTAGGATTGAACCTTAAACCATTTTTGTTATGTTTTCAAACATTAAATGTAGAGATGTTTGTTACATTTTCTTTTAAAAATTAAACATCTCTTACATTTTTTTTCCAGAAAGAGAAAATTATGAAACATTTGCTTCTTAATCGGAAGTTCAGAAATATGGAAGTGGATCTAATTGTAAATAAGCCTAGTTTTTACTTTGAGATATTACCTTTAAAGTTTGTGTTTCGAGGTACTTTCCTTCAGGAAAAAGTCACACATACTTTCAAAAACTCTTTTGAAGATGAGCTGTATGTTCTTGCAGACTCACATCATTGTGTTATTTTGGACATATTGTGCTGATGCTGCTTTTTATGTGGATGCTCATGTAATTTTAGATGGCATGGAAGTACCTACAAACATTGTTTTTCCAGGAAGAGTTTCACATCTTGAGTTGAATGAACCTGTTGGTGAAAATAAACCGATGAAGAAGGATGCACCACCTGTAGAAGATTGTGGGGGCAATGCTCGACAGAAGCTAGGTTTTGACAGTAATGAGACAACTACAATTAGAGTATTGGAACAAGCACTAGAAGAAGAGCATGCTGCTCGTACTGCTCTGTATCTTGATCTCGAGAAGGAGAGAAGTGCTGCTGCTACTGCTGCAGATGAGGCCATGGCCATGATTTTGCGTCTGCAAGAGGAGAAGGCATCGATAGAAATGGAGGCAAGGCAATACCAAAGGATGATACAGGAAAAATCTGCTTATGATGCAGAGGAAATGAACATTCTCAAAGAGATCTTAGTTAGGAGAGAGAGGGAAAAGCATTTCTTGGAGAAGGAAGTTGAAGAATACAGGCAGATGTTTTTTGGCAATGATCAAGTGGATTTTGACATGCATGATGTGGGTGCTACACAAGTACAAGAGACTACACTGCATTCAAGTGAGGACCAGGTGCTGTGGCGGGCAAGTGAATCTATTTCTGAGAAGCCAAAGCTGAAAATGACAAATAGTTCTCCAGATTATGAGGTCCCATCAACCGAGATACAGAATCTTACTCTTTCTTTTGGAAAAGAACTACCCATTCTGGATGTGGAGGAAGATAGGACGTTTATTCCATATGATAGTGATAATTTATATAAGCATGGGAACAACCAGGATCAGGGAAGTGAAGATCCACCTAGCTCAATGTTTGATACAGAGCCTCGTGTTCATGATGTTCATGTTATCGATAATAAGTCGCATCTTTGTAATGAAGTGAGTTCCGAGAAAAGTGAACAGCTATCAATGAACACTACCTTAGACATTTTTGGGAAACGTGATATTCCAACTATGACAGGGTTGGAAACTGAGCGTAAAATGCAGAGAGTTAGTTCAGACACGGATAGTGAATTGCGAACAATGGATATCTCTCAAGGCAAAGGTTTACCCTATAGTATGCGGAGAAACTCCATGTCTGCAGTTGATTATGAAAGATCGAAAATTGAGAATGAAGTTGAATGGCTTAGAGAAAGGTTAAGGATTGTACAAGAAGGAAGAGAGAAGCTCAACTTCTCAGTGGGGCACCGAGAAAGGGAAAGAATTCAGTTGCAACTTTTGGAGGATATAGCAAACCAGCTTCGAGAGATTCGGCAATTAACAGAGCCCAGAAAAGCTGAGTGCCAGGCCTCATTGCTGCCCCCAACATCTAAGGTTATTTCTAGAATTTTCATTCTTTACTCTCTGCATTGACTATATCATTATCAATGAATAAGCGGCATACATTTATTTATTATTTTCTTTTCTTTTGCCCTGGTTTCTGCTGATGAATTTTGATTCCAAAGTAACTGTTATCTAGTAATATCTTAGTTGCTCTTTGTCTGTGGCACACTTAGTCTGCTAGCTGCATTTTTATTGGTGGGCTTCCCTACAGTTGCCAGGTGATTGTAACAAGCTCTTCCTTCAGGTGTAGCTGTGTAGGTGTTTCTCAATTGTGCTTTTTGGTGCAAGTTAGAATGAGGCAAAGTGTGGCTTGATGGTAGCTTGCGTAAATGATGAGAGGCTGGAGAAAGAATGGGCAATTGAAGATTTTTTTTTGGATCTTCATGTCGGAATTATCTGTCTCTGTGAAAAGTTGATCCTTAACATGATCTCATATCAGCAGAACTTCCTGTGCTGTCTTTGATGTTATTTTGTTGATTATGCTGAGGCCACTTTACTGTCATTACATGAATTTTGTGATTATCAGTTTTACTGCCTCTTGTGCATGAATGATTGTTGCTGACTGCTTAAACCTAATTTTTCAGGTTATGTCAAAGAAAAGACGATGGCGAAATTTACCTCTACGAGTGCAGAGAAGTACTTAAAAAAGGCTGGTGTATTACTCATACAAGTAACAGAGCTGAGCTGGCTATTTTATATTTCAGATACAAGAAAGCGCTTTCAGTGTTACCACGCATTTAAATATATGTTCTATCTGGTTACCTGGTTTCAGCCTTTTCAGTTACCTAGTTCACTTGATGCATATACCCTTCTTGGCCTTTTGGCTAAGATCAAGTGCAGTATCTGTTCGTATCAGTTTTCACTTGACGCATAAGTAGAGAACACCAAATAAGTAATGCAGGATCCTTATACATGGGAAGCCTATAATTCACCCTGCAAAGCATATATCCGATCTGAATTCTATCATCAAGCTGGAACAAAGCTGGCAGAGTAATCATATGCAGGAGATGGCTGGATAATGGTGACTAGTGAATAGGCGGTATATTCTAGTTTCTTCATAATGGTATAGGATTCTGATTTTGATCATGTTTTAGCACTGTAGGTTGAAGTTGTTCCACTTGAAAAATGAATTTTCGTTTGTTGCAGCTCAGTGTGTCAAATGGGTAATAGTTTCAATAAAGGAAAGTGTGCAATGACGAGTTTGTTTTTCCAATTTTCCTTACAAATTTTCTTTCCTCCAAAAGAAGAAAGGCAAAAGAGGCCAAGTGCCCAACCAACCCATATCTTGAAATCACGATTACAGGATTTCATGATCACTTCTTAGGCATTGGTTCTAGTTTGTGTTACAGTTCATTGTTTGTTGCATAAAACCCTGGCTGTGATATATTCAGATTGACAAGAAATAACTCCTTCGATTTTCTACTTTTTGCTTTTCAGATAGTATTTGTTAAATTTATTTGCTCTGTGTTTTTTAACCAACCCATGACTCAAAAACATATTGGTCAATAACAGGTGGTTTGCTTAAATATCAGCTAGTGCTGCATAAATGGTTGGAAGCCAAAGCTGTAATAGTTTGAAAATTGTCAATGTAACAGACACACAGATTGAAGAGAGATAGATATGTTTTCACACTGAAACAAATACTGATACTGACATACAAATTTCTCATGATATATGTTTTCACACTGAAACCAATTAATAGTGGTGTACTGATAAGATAATGAATCGATCATCATCACTTATTTCAACTGCATGCATAACCCATTAAATTAAGGGCAAATTGTAATTTATTACTTCAAGTATATCTCGTATTGTAATTTAGGGCAAATTGTAATTTAGTACTTCAAGTATATCTCGTATTGCAATTTGGTATCTCATGTTTAAATTTTAACTTTTTAGTACCTTAACTTCAATTTTTTGACAAATACATATTTCTGTTAAGTTTTTCGTAAAAAATCGTTAAATGCTGATGTGGCACGATTTTAATTTATAAAACATAGCCACGTGGACAAATAAATTTATCTAGGTAGCTAGTTTTGATATTTCTGGTAGCTACGCTGTGGAACCTTTGTGAAGATGGCCCTTATGAGATCAAAGTAGAGGTAATAATGAAAATGGTAACTGAGGAGCAAGTTGCCGCATATATCAGATATGCGGTGGTCCCAATTTTTTGAAGATAAAAGCATGAATGCTTTTTTGGCCTGAGCAGACCGAGACTAACACGGACGCTATAGATGCGAAGAGAAATGTTAAACCTAGAAAAAGTTTCTGAGGCAAGCGTGTTGAAAAATCAGCTAGTTCGGATTGAGAAGAAAGCATTGAAAGAAACATGCATGACCAGGGAAATTATGGAGAATAAGATGACCAAGACACTTAAATCTGCCCTGTCTTTGAAATTTGGTTCACCAGTTTCAGCCACTCCACCTGGTACAGTTGTTGATGCTGTAAACGCAACCGTTGCAATGAGAACTGAAATGGCCGAGCATGACTCTGCTGTTTTGTTGAGCCATCTGCTGCCTTGTTTTACAAGTTTTTTGTGTGTTTTTCTGAAGATCTGTACTGGGGTTTCATTTTTTGTATAAAACCCATAATTAGTTTGGCATTTTTTACCATAACAAGCTGCAAGATGTAATGCATTGTTACCTTGGTTGTCCACCTGACGGAACAAGTTCTTTTGTATATATATTCTTTCTTTTCACTAGCAGATCGAAAACATGGGGTTGCCTGTTCTCAATTGCCAACCATCTTTGCTGCTATAAATATAGGTGTCTGCGTTGCATGGGCTTGATGTTTTTGGGCCTTGTTTCTACAATGGAAGATGAATGTGAAGATGCATCAATAAAATAAATCATAGCAAACAGCCAAACAATTAAATGAATAGTAACGTGAAATAGAGGAGATCTCAATTTACAAGAGTCTCACACGTTAAAAAGTAGGTAGCCATTAAGGCTTTAAACAAGTATGAGAGGGACTTGCCTATCCCCGTTATTGGGATGTGGCATTACCTCTCTCTCTCTCTCTCTCTCTCTCTCTCTCTCTCTCTCTCTCTCTCTGTGTGTATTTCAATAGTCTCCATTCTCCAATATACCTGCAGGAAGGTCAGGAACTCCAAAGTAATCTTTATCTCGTGGTTGAGTTTCTTCAGGATTTTGTATATACATGTACGTATATAGCAGTCTCATCAATCAATATATCCATGATTTGGTTAGCCCATCTATGTCGCCTTTTCTCTTCGTGGATTTCTTAATCCTCGATATGCCTAGATTATGCCATTCAACTCAAGGCACATTATTAATGTTGATTGAGGGACTCTAGCCCACTATAATATGCATAAGCATTAATTTTCTTAGATTTAGAAATTTAGAAATGTTCTTTTCTTAGAAAGTCTAACATATTATGTTATCAGGTCAGATCAAACTCAAAGTAATTAATAAGTATCTTGCATTGGTTTCATCTTAAATAATTGCGTCCTTTAATAAAGATCAATTTAACCCAACCTATTTCTATCATTTATCAATGCTATATTAATTGGTATTATTAACAAATTGTAAATGGATCCATCAATTTTAACAATTGGATTAAATCCTAGGGCTAGGAGGATTTGAGCCCTTAGTAATTGAGGCTTAAATTTTGTGGGTGAGATGATTGAGCAAGATGCATGCATGCCTAATAATATATGCAAGCTATGCATTCGATGTGACATAGCCGGCAAGACCATCCATCTCTACGCACGTACGGTGCCGAATTTCTTAGGATATCATAGCTTATAGGGCTGGGAATGGGTCGGTTTTTACCCGACAACCGACCCAAAACCAACCCAAAATTAAGAGTCGATTTCAACCGACAATCGACCCACAACCATCGATTCTGTTGTCGGTTTTGGAAATTGGCGATAGTTGGTTACCCAAACAGACCCAAACAACTGACCTAATGGAATTAAAGCTGGGCCTTTGGTAGCTTGGGTTGTGTGTGAGTTTGGGGTGTGTGTGTGTGAGTGTAAAAAAATAACCCAAGCCCAAACCCAACTCCCAAGCCTCTTTCTCTCTCTCAGCTGACCATCGAATTCGAATCACCCTCTCAGTCTCAGCCACTTCGATTTCCTCTAGGCTCCAGTGCTCTCTCTCATCTCATCTGCTCTCATCACTCATCTTCTGCATCACCGGCGACCAAGCAAGCATCACCGGTGACCAAGATTGCACCATCTTCTCTTTCATTTGCCCAATTGCCCTAAATCCCTAATTTTGAAATCCCTAATTTGCTATCATAAATCATGTAAGTTCATCTCTCATTTATTTCCTTCCAAGGCAAAGGCCTGAGTTTTATCAAGGCAGTACAAATTCCCAAGTTGCAGTAGCAAGACTGCAAGAGGGCTAGAGTTTGGTAGTTTGGTTTGATTTTGTTTTTCGTTTGACTTTGTTCTTGTTCTTAGTTTGATTTATTTTTGATGCATTTGTTTAGAGTTTTTGGTAGTTGGTGTTGTCACACCCCAAACCTAAATAAAGCCTAACATTTTGAAGTGAAGTGTGATTCACGTCTTAATCGTAGATTAATAAAATTGTTTCTACAATTAAAACGTGAAAATAAAATAAAATTATTAATGTAGGAAACTAATTAAAATAAGTGTGCAAATAAACTTTATTTAGCAAACTACTATTCCAAGAGTACCACATAAGATGTTCATCTTCTTAGATATTACAATTTATTGATAATAAAACAAAGCATAACACTCCAGCAAATTCTCTAAATTCTACTTGAGTATTCCACATCATATATCAGTCATATTTTTGTCACCTGCACAATCTATTAGGGTGTGAGATTTTAAGGCTCAGTAGGGTATAATGATCCCTCATGGCCAATTATCACAATTAATCAATGTCTCAGTAACAGAAAAGAAAACAGATAATGATTACAGTTATATGCAATAAAAATGCATGTACTCACTCTTTATCTATTCTCGTTGACCATATATAAGACAAACATGCCTACGTACACGTCCCAAACCGTGCATCTTACCACTGTGGCCAGCCCTGAATGTCTCATGTATAAGCCAACACTCATCCGTCCTTTAACCCCAAATATTTTTCATATTATTCTTTTCACTTTTCCTTCAATCACAACAATTCTTTCACAAATCATGAGACCACCAAGGCCATCCACTTTCCCTTTGGTGTCTCAATTAATCGTTTTATTATCACTATTTACAACCACACTTTCCTTATGCACTTATGATTGTGCATGCAAAGATGAACAATGCATATGTAGAGAGGTTGAATTGTACATGAATGATAAACCAATCTTATGCAATTTGAATGTATCACAGACTTAAGAAATTTCATAGTGCACACCCATGATATCAATAATAACAAGATTAATAATAAAAGTTTATCCACTAATATAGTAATACTTATAAATGAACTTGATACATTTAATAAAGAAATACCATCACAAGAAAATAAATCACACAATATGACATAAAGATTAATTGTAATATAGTCTAATAATTGGGGAATAGAGACCCAACCTTAATTTCTTGAGCACGGGTTCCCTCTCGATCTGTTTCTACGTGCTCGAGTTTAAGAAAATTTAAAATTGTATAGTTTAGATAAAAATTAATTAAATTTAAATTTATCTCACTTTTTTTTTTTAAGGGAGTGTAACTTATACTCTAATTTAGAGGTGTCGGATTGACTTGAAACTAGTACCATTAGACTCGTATCAAAAAATGGAGTTGGGAGGGTCAGAAATTAGGCGACGAAAGTCACCGAAAACAGCTGCCACGCGCCTGCAGTCCGAGTGGGGGTTGTTGGCCAGTCACTATTGATCATCTTCCTATTCAACCCCTGTTTTCCAGAATGTTTTTGTTAATTTTACCTTGAGTTTAAACCTATCAAATCTCCACCAAATTCTGTAATCTACACTCATTTTGTAGCTATGCATCTCCTCTTTACAACCATATAAAGAGATCTCAAAACAGAGTTCTAGAACTCCAGTTATAAGGCCTGAAAGTAAGCCATATGAAACTGCAAATTTTTATGGAAAAATTTTCAGATTTTTCATTTTTCCTTGTTTTTCATTTTCTTTCAATTTTAAACTCAAAACATGTTTCTAGGGCTATAATAAGGTTATATGCAAGGAGCAAAATTTTGGTTTTGTGGAAATTTTTTATGAAAATTTCGATTTCAACAAAATTAGACAAAAACGATGAAAATTGCTATCAAAATACGGAAATTTTGAATGAAACTTGATCATATATTTATTTAACATATTGTCTACTACATTGATAAAAAAAATAAAATATTGAAGAAACCAAATTATATAGTAAGTTTCATGTGATATAAGGTGAATATAATGCGCGTTGGAGGTAAAGACTGTTAAAAAAATGGGTCACTAATTAATAATTATATAAATAACACCTCAAATTTATTTATATTACAATATTAAATCATGAATTAAATAATTATTCAATAAGATGAATATAATACGTGTTGAAGGCAAATACTGATAAATAAAAAAGGTTCACTAATTAACAATTACATAAAAATGACCTTTTTTTAAGGGATATTTAATCATTTTGAACCCAATTGTCCTTAAAACATACGTGGACAAATAAGAAAATGACATGTATTGTTATTTTCTAAACCCCTTATTTTCAAAGGGGATAGCGATGCCGAGCTGAGCCGGAGCCCACCAGGGGGTGAGGCAGATTAGGATAGTTTATCCGAAGAACTAGGCGAGGTCGGCTCGGCACTGGAACATAACCCAGGTGAGGTACGTCGACCTCGAGGGGATGAGGGAAATCCCCAGGTTTTGAGTTCCGATTGGGAACAAAATGAGGATGAGGAAGATGACGAGGAAGGCACCGATGCCGAGCCGAGCTCTAGTGTCCCAAGAAGGCTCACCTCGATGCCGGAGGGAAGAGACAGGAGTCATGAGGCATCGACTTCGGCTCGGCTGGTGACAGGGCAACCGATCGACCCATAATTCTACGAAGAGTTGGCGTGGAAGGCCGACCAAATCCTACGCGCTGAGGTCGAAGCAGAAAACCGAGCTCAGCTTCTACAACCTCCAGGCCTACTCGGGGCCGCTGTTCACCGGAAGACTTGGAAGAGAAGATACTTCTTCGTTTCTGGGGATTGGGAGTTTGCCGATCCGAACAGTCCTCCTCCGGCTCGGATCTCTAGAGCTTTTAGGATTCCAGGTGGGCATTGGATGTTTGGGAGAGCCGATCCGAAAGTGACTTGCATTTTGTTATTGTAACGATATGTGTATTTATGTATTTCTGAAAGTTGATCCATTCTGTTTTGTCTTTGCAGTTAACTGGGGGAAGTACAAGCTTCGGGGCGAGCTCAGGGATCAGATCGCCGCGATAAGGGACTCACCAGCGGAATACTTGTCCACCAAGTTCCTGCTCGGGGAAACCCAAATCAGATCGAGTGGGATCTCCTGGTTTGTACCCAGGTGAAATCCAAGAGCTGAGAAGGGAATGGACCCCGCCGAGCTGGAAGCCCGGTTAAGGAGGAGGGCGGCAAGGAGCGTCCAGAGGAAGGCCGGGGCTCGGGCCCTCGCCGAGCCGGTTGAAGCGCCCGTCTCGGCGGCAGCCCAGCCTGGGCCTTCTGTGTCGAGATTGGCTCGGCACGGAGAGAAGAGGAAGGGCCTCCAGACCGACGCCCGGCCGGAGAAGAGGACTCGGGCCGAGCTCGAGGGCGCTAGCGCCGATGTCTCCGGCTCGGCCTCCAAGAAGACGATGGAAGTGGACCCCTCCATCGAGCCGTTCGTCACGGGCTTCAAGCGCGTGATCACGCCGAAGATAGTGGAGGGGCTCTGGGCCGGTCAGGAGGTGCCGAACTTCGGCAGCAAGGCTCTGAACGCCTCTCGCCAAGCCATGGTGGTAAGTATCTTTGACTTCGGTTTTCATGCTTTTTTCGCTCGGCTCGGCATAACAATTGTTCTTTTGTTTTGCAGCTCGCCCTCAGGCAGTTCGAAGCAGCCCAGGCCGCCGTCAACGCCGAGGAGAAGATGAAGAGGCTTCGGGAAAGGAACGGCGAGCTGAGGGAGAAGCTGGCCGAGGCCGAGCGGCTGGTCAAGGTGGAGCGCGAGCGGTCCGCCGGTCTACGGACCAAGTTGGTCGAGCGGGAGGTGGAGGTGGCTCGGCTCGGGAAGGAGCTCCTAGAATCGGAGCAGAAAGTGGCCAACCTGGGCCAGTTTGCTGACGAGCTCCAGCGAGATGTCGAGGCCGCCCAGCAGAAAGCTGTGGAGGCTCGGCGCCAAGCTGGGATCCCGAGCGCTTAGGCACTTGCCGATGCCCACTTTGAAGGGTACCAGGAGCTTCTGCGGGCGATACGGTCGAAGAGGCCAGACTGAGAGGTGGTAGCGTCCGTTGCCGAGCCGACCCAGAAGGATCCTCCGTTGCCTGAATACGAGCCGACCTCGATTCCCCAAGTCCCCGAATCCGATCCCAACGCTGAGATGCAGATTGGAGGGGTCGAAGTGGTGCAGCTCGGGGAAGAGACGCCCGAGGAGTCTACTGAGCCGATCCTGGAGGGGCCAGCCGAGCGATCTGCATGATTTATTGTTTTATGTGTTTTTGTTTGTTTTTTTCTTCCCCGAGCCGATGTGTGGCTCGGGTTTGATCGATTTTTGAACAATTTGTTTTTGGATTATCTTGTTATTAATTTATTCAGTATTTTCTTTATGAAACAAGTTGTTGTCAGTTCAGCTCGAAGATGAAACTAAAGACATAACAAGTAACACATGAATAAGAAAATGATGAAAAATAGCCTTTATGATAAAAACAAAGTGAACATGACAAGGAATTTTGTGATCGGCTCAACTTGACGATCGCAATGTAATAAAATGCAATGATAATTTACAACTCGTTTTCAGATCAGCCTGATAAGCATGATAAAAATGAGCAGAAATTAGAAACCCCTAATGATCCTAGATGGGCTTGATACACATTGAAATATTAGGAATTTTTATAGACCTGATGAGTTTGTAATATGCCGAGCATCGGGCCGAAAATGGCGCCTCAACTCGGCACATGAGTTTATTATTTTTTCGAAGGAAACATTTAGATCTTTCCTCTTTGTTGGGGGTGTATAGGAGTAGAGTCCCCAGTGTTTACTTTGAAAAATGAGAAGAAGATGAGTCAAAAAGGTGTTCATCTTTTCATTGATTGGAAAAAATGTTAGATCGGACAGTCCCCCGATCCTAACTACATTTTACTTGTTATAAGCCTTCAAGTGTTCAGCATTCCAACTATGTTGAGAGGTTTCCCAGCCAGAGTGGCCAAGTTGTAAGTGTCAGGCTTGACTATGCCTGTGATTCTGTAGGGTCCGGTCCAGTTCGGATCGAACGAGCTCTCCTTGATGGCAAAAAGGTTCTTCTTCATGATGAGACTGCCCAACCCGAAGCTTCTAGGTTTGACCCTTTGGTTGTAGTATTTGGCTACCCTCTGTTGGTAGGCGGCTCGGCAGAGATTGGCATCGGCTCTTCTTTCCTCGATCATGTCCAGGCCGAGCCGAAGTCCGGTGTCATTGGTCTTCGGGTTGTATGTGCCGGTCCGGAATGAAGGAGTTCTCATCTCGACCGAAACAACAGCATCGCTTCCGAACGCCAATGCATAAGGTGTTTCCTTCGTAGAGTTGCGGTAGGAAGTTCGATAGGACCATAACACCTCTAGCAAGAGTTCTGGCCAGTTCTCCTTAGCATTATCAAGCTTGGACTTCAAGGTTTTCTTGATGATCTTGTTAACGGCTTCGACCTGTCCGTTTGATTGCGAATGGTAAGGGGCGACAAAGCGCAAGTTGATGTTCAGACGTGAACAAAAACTCCTGAATTTATTACAGTTGAACTGTTTGCCATTGTCCGTGATGATGGTATGCAGCATGCCGAACCGACATATGATGTTCTTCCAGACGAAAGTTTCCATCCGTTCGGCCCATTTAGTGATGATGGTCTACGGCCCATTTAGTGAAGTAGTCGACTGCTACCACGGCCATTGTGACTTGCCCTTTCGCCTTCGGCATAGGGCCGATCAGATCGAGTCCCCACTGCGCGAATGGCCAGGGACTGGATATGGGGGTCAACAACTGAGGAGGTTGATGGGAGACCGCGGCAACTGAGGAGGTTGAGGACACAATCTGCGTCCTTGTTCAACGAGGGCCAAAAGTAGCCCTGTCTGATCGTCTTGTAGGCGAGGGCTCTTCCTCCAGAATGGTTTCCGTATATTCCCTTATGGATTTCTCTCAAAACATCCTGACCTTCTTGGGGGGTGACACACCGCAAGTAGGGTAGGGAGAAGCTTCTCTTATAGAGCTGACCATCAATTATGCTGAACCGAGCTGACCTCGTTTTGATGAGACGTGCTTTGTCCCTCTCCGGGGGGAGGATCCCGGAGACCAAGTAGTTGGTGATCGGCGTCATCCAGTTCGGCTCGGCCTCGATCTGCATAACGACAGCCTCTTCTTCGGCGGTGCTAGGCCTATCCAGGATTTCAACTGGGACGTGCCTAGCAGATCCGGTATCTGTGGTCGAGGCCAAGCGTGCCAAGGCATCAGCTCTGCAGTTTTCTGCCCTCGGGATTTGGAACAATTTATACTCTTGAAAACTCCCGAGCAGTAAGCGAGTTTTCTCGAGATAAGCTTTCATGCTTGGCTCTCGAGTCTCATATTCTCCCAATATCTGATTGACGACGAGTTAGGAGTCGCTGAAGATGTTTAGCTTGGTTGCTCCGAGCTCCCGTGCCAGTCTGAGGCCGGCGATGAGTGCTTCATATTCTGCTTCATTGTTGGATGCTTGAAATCTGAAGCGAAGAGCATACTCCATCATGACTTGTTCTGGAGAGATCAGAACAAGTCCGGCTCCGCTTCCAATTGCGTTGGAAGATCCGTCCACGTATAAGGTCCAGGTGAGGAGATCAGCCTGGGTACGATCGCCGTTTGTGTTCGGATCGGAAGCGGTTGATGTAGCGTCGACGCCGGATGGATCTTCCGCTGTGATGGTGGACTCGTAGATGAAGTCTGACATGGCTTGGCCCTTGATGGCCGTTCTGGGACGGTAGGTGATGTCAAACTTGTCGAGCTTGATTGACCACTTGATGAGCCGACCCGAAGTCTTGAACTTGGCCAGGATTTGCCAGAGTGGCTGATCAGTCAAGACGATAATTGAGTGAGCCTGGAAGTAAGGCCTTAGTTTTCGAGCCGAGCTGACGAGAGTGAGGGCCATCTTCTCGAATCTTGGATATCTGGTCTCGGTGTCGGCGAGGGCTCGGCTCATGTAGAAGACCGGATGCTGTACCCCGCCGACCTTTCTCACCAGAACCGAGCTGAGAGCCGAGTCAGATACGGAGAGGTAGAGTTAGAATTCTTCACCCTCCTCCGGTTTGGATAAGATGAGAGGTTCCCCCATGTGCCTTTGCAGATCTTGAAAGGTCTGCTCGCATTGGGGGATCCATTTTATGCTCTTCCCTGCTCCCTTCAAAGCTTTGAAGAAGAGGAGGCACCAGTCAGTGGATTTTGAGATGAACTAGTTCAGGGTGGCGACTCTTCTAGTCAAACTCTGGATTTCCTTACGTGTCTTTGGGGACTTCATGTTAATCAAGGCTTGGATTTTCTCCGGATTGGCCTCGATCCCCTGTTGGCTGACCAGGTAGCCAAGGAAATTTCCTGACCGAACCCCAAAGACACATTTGGTTCGGTTCAGTCGCATCTGATACTCTTTCAGAACTCCGAACATGTCTGAGAGGTCCTTGACGTGATAATCCGCCTTGACGCTTTTGACCAGCATGTCGTCCACATAGACTTCCACTGATTTGCTTATGGAAGATCTGAACATGTGGTTGACCAGCCTTCGGTAGGTGGCTCCAGCATTTTTGAGGCCGAAGGGCATAAGTTTGTAGCAGTACATGCCACGATCAGATATGAAGGATGTGTTTTCCTGGTCAGGCTTGTGCATGAGGATCTGATTGTACCCAGAATAGGTGTCCATGAAGCTAAGGAGCTAGTGTCCCGCCGTCGCATCGACAAGTTGATCTATCCTGGGTAGTGGGAAACTGTCCTTGGGACATGCCTTGTTCAGATCTGTGAAGTCCACGCACATCCTCCACTTCCCGTTGTTCTTCTTCACCATGACCATATTGGCAAGCCAATTAGGGTAGTTGACTTCCCGGATGAACCCATTGTTTTGCAACTTGGTAACCTCTTCAACCATGGCTGCATATCTGACGGACCGGTTTGCATCCCGGATCAATGTTCAGCCTGTGAGTGATCACGTCAGACGATATGCCTGACATGTCATCGTAAAACTAGGCGAACACTTCCGCATTGGCATGGAGGAAGTCGAGTGTGGCCGATCGCTGTACTGGGCCGAGCTGAGCTCCCACTCGGACGAGCCGATCTGAGGTGTCCTCCGAGATCGGTACTTCTTCCTAGGCCTCGGCCGAAAGAGGCCGAGAATTTGAGTTCGGCTCGGCTGAAAAGTCGAACGTCTCCACCTTCAGCCACCTGCCTGAATCAGCGATGGAGTCCAGCTCCTGGGAGTTCGGCAGTTGGCCCTTCTGCCTGATAGAAGTGGCGTAGCAGGATCGAGCCGAACACTGGTCCCCCTGGATGAAAATGCAGTCATCGCCCACCGGACACTTGATGAGGAGGTTGGCGTAGTGGATGATGCAATCGAGGTCGACCAGAGCTGGTCTGCCAGGATGATGTTGTAAGCTGACGATCGCTTGACGACGATGAAATATATTATGCAAGTCTTTTTGACTGGTCCTTTCCCTAGCGAAAGAGGAAGGTGGATGTGTCTGAGGGGTTGGACCACTTTTCCCCCGAACCCGATCAAGGCTGGTGTGTCAGCTTCCAATTTGTCATCGCCGATGTCCATCTGCTCGAACGTAGAATGGTAGAGGATGTTGACTGAACTCCCCTCATCGACGAAGGAGTGGGCAATGGTGATTCTGGCCACTTCAGCGACTACGACCACCAGGTCATAGTGTGGGAAGATGATCCCGTTCGACTCGTTCGGCTCGAAAGTGACCGGTGCCCAGTCCTTCCGTTGTCTTTTGGAAGTGTTGGGTTGTCCTGCTTGGATTGATAGGGATTCGTGAGCATTGCCCGCCTGTTTGACGTACTCCTTCTGGGATCGGTTCAAACTCCCCACGAAGGTTGGGCCTCCGCCGATTGATCCAATCGCGGCGTCCCGGACGTCAATAGTGTTGGTGGGCTTGTTCAGCGCGGCCTTGGGTACTCTCGGCCCATCGGTCAGGAATTGATTGATCTTACCCGCACCGGCAAGAGTCTCAATTCCGTCGCGGAGGGCGTAGCAATCACCAGTGACATGGCCGTGATTGGAATGGTATTTGCAGAAAATGCCCTCCTTGATCTGATCTGAGGGTGGTCCCTTGATCTCCCTTGTAGCAGGGAGTTTATCCTTGACTTTGGAGAAGATGGTCTCCAGATTGGCGTTAAGAGGGGTATATTCCGTGTACTGGACGAATTTAGGCCCCTTGCCCAGAAGTTGGCGCGGTTCCTCAGTCTGGGACTTCTTGGTCTTGACCTGAGGCTTGGGGCTTGCGACTTTTCCCTCCTTTCTCTTGGCCGAGGTCGGCTTGGAATTCAGGGCCTCCACTTGAGCATCTCATTCTTCCGCTCGCGCGCATTTGGTGGCTTCGGCAGAAAGCTCATTATAGGTGGAAGGAGAGTTCCTCATCAGATGGGAGCGAAGTCCCCCGGCGAGCAGACCTTGCATAAGAGCATTCTTAGCTGATCAGTTGTCGCAGTCATCACACTTCGTATATTTAATGTTGAAGCGGATTAGATAGGTCTAAAGACTTTTTCCTTTCTGTTATTTGATGAGCGACATATCATTCAAGTTGTAGAGTCGTTCGGATATAACCCGATATCTCGTCATGAAGGCCCTCTGGAGGTCGGAGAAAGAGTCTATGGAGTTCGGCTGGAGAGTTCGAAACCATCCCCGCGCCGATTCCTTCAAGGTTGAAGGGAAGATTCTGCACTTCGTGGCTTCAGATGCCTGGCGGGCCTCCATGGCGTATCTGAAGATGTCAAGATGATTATAGGGGTCCTTAGTCCCATCATACTGATCCATCTTGAGGGGTTTGGTATCCCTGGAGACCTCAGCATCCATGATCCTACTGATGTATGGGAGGGGGAGTTCTTCTCCGTGATCAGTTCTGCCGAGGTAGTCCCTGGAGACCTCGACTTGGCCGAGCCGATCGTGGACACTCCGAATTTGGTTTTGAACCAAAGTCCGGACTAGATTTTCCACATCGGTTGCGGTCGGCTCGGATGCAGTCTCCCCGAGCGCTCGGTTCGGTCACCGAGTCTCTCGTTTACCGGCTGACGAGTGATCCTCTCGCTTGCTGGACGTCGGTCAGACATGACCATGGTAGCTCCCAGACGATCACCCGCGGACCGTCTCCCCGAATGAGTTTCTGATGTGGAAGGACCTTGGCTGGTGGCAGGGTCGAGCCTGCTTTTGACTGGGACCCTGGGTTCGGTCGAGCCATTTGGGCTGACAGAACCAACCTGGATCGGATTAGAGGTCGTTGATTCGTGACCGTTTCGGCCCGGTTTCCCCCAAACCCTCGGGAGAGTGTTTCCTGAAGGCCGCCTGCTTTTGCTGAAGGAGACGGTGGGTGTTCAGGAACTCGGCCTGTTCGGCTGGGGGCATGTCCTCGAAGCCTGGGAAGGTGCAATCCGCATCCTGCCGAGCGGGCTGGCCGTCCAGCTCGGCCGAAGTACTCTGCCGAGAAGGAGACGACGAAAGGACCTCCTGCTCGGTTCGGGTCGGACGCGATCGGAAACCCGATCTCCCACTGTTCTCGAGCTGACCGCGATGACGCGCAAGTTCCTCAGCCAGTTCGGCATGTTTGGGGAGTAGCTCATTATTCTGCTTGAGAAGTGCATTCTCAGCGGCCAGATGTCGTTGGTTCTCCTTAAGGAGTTTGTGAGCAGCCTTGATCTTCGAAAGGCCTTTGGATTTTGCTGCTCTGGGAAGTTGTGTTCCCCTCGTCTTCTCAGGTGTCTCAGGCTGATATTGTTCATCATTCTGGGACGCTCCTGAAGAAGAACTGCTGTCACGAAAGATTGTAGTCATGATTACTTATTTGAAGGAAGAACTTAGCACTTGTGGTGATGAACACAATGGCTGAAGACGATTTTCCCACAGACGGCGCCAATCTGTTGATGCAAATTTCCATAAGATAGATGCAACAACTTAGAAATGGTGATCTGGCTGATCTGAAGCCTTACTGGATGATGACGTGAGATCTTCCTGTATAAAAAACAAGATCAAAGGAGATGGACCGGTGTGGTACCAGCCAAACACGCTCCAATGATGAAGTTAGTGATGTGTATCTGCTGGTGTTTGAATGTAAGTGAGGAAGAACAAGGGATGAACTTGGGAGAATGGGAATAACAAGGTAAATGTTCTGAGTTTATTCTCAGCAAGTTGGGTATGCTCTTGGGTGAGTGGAAGTTTTTGTGTAAGTGTTTGCTGGTGATAGATAGATCAGTGATTTTGTGCATATAGATTGGTATATATAGGCAAAGGAAGTTGTGTGGAGTAAGTTACATGCATGTGGTTGTCTAGTTGAGAAAAATCCACGCGTTCGGTTGTGAATAGTGGCATGCACAGCTACCCACCTCCTTTGTATTCAATGCTGCATTGAATGCAAGTATGGAAGGTTCAGGTGAACTGCCTCAATAGTCATGAATGTGAGCTTGGAAGTCTCATTTGTCAGAGGATCCTGTCAGGTGCACTTGAGTATGACAGTTCGTCCCAACGTGATCTTCCTTGGAATGGCGGCGGGAAGCCGAGCCGACCCGAATACATGTCCTCATGCGCACACATGGAGTCCATGTATGATCGGATCGGACAGGGACTTTCAAACCGAGCCGATCCGGTAGATTGAGATCCCTCTAAGTCGTAGCTGACTGTGACTTGAATCTGAAGAGATGTTTCCCCAACGCCGAGCCGAGCCAAACCGGATGACCAAGGAAAGATGAATACTCAATCCTTTGGAAGATCCTCGGTTCGGGTCGGACCGGGCACGAAGGGCTCGCCATGATGATCCGATCTGAGCTGACAGAGGAAGTGCCGAGCTGCGTGATGATGCGGAGGTCAAAATTTGACCACTGAGAAGTCAAACACCGAAGTTAGATATGACCGGCCACATGTCCAGCCATGATTAGCTGTTGGATCGGTGTGGGTTTATCCACAAACAGTAAGTTCCTATAATTTGTTGGCAGCAGCAACCTATAGTAAATGTGGATGTGTCCACCAGCTGGTTTTATCAAGTTAAATGTAGATATGGAGGCTTGGAGCTGTCCATACATAGATAGCTCTCCGAGGTTTGGGTGCAGTATTCAGAGATAATCATGGCTTATTAATGGTTGTTGCCTCATAGGGTGTGTCTGGTTCTTTCTCACCTATGGTAGCAGAGATTATGGCTGCATCTTGGGGATTATGCCTTGCCATTCAGTTGGGTTTCAGGAAAATGGGGTGAGAAATGAAAGCCAAAAATGTAATTGCAGCCCTTTCAGCTGATGGAGAGTCTTGGCACGCTGAAGGTGCTCTAATTAATAGATGAAGCTAAACTGTTATTTGGTCATTTTACTTCTATTATTCGTAATTATATACCTCGTGAAGGTAATCGAGCAGCATATCTTCTTGCTAATAATGCGCTTATGTTTACCGCTTCATGTTTGGATAGAAGATAGGCTACCTTGGCTTCATGATGTAATTATCTCAGATGTTCAATATCCTTAATGAAGTATTTTATAAAATGCACTATTGGTCTAGTTATTTCTTACCTTTTCTCATGTTGGTCTACGATCTAAATTTTGTCTTACTACATTTCAGTTTGTCTTTAATGTGTCCCATTTTGGTCCATTCCATCACTTTTGGTGTAACAGCCGTTTAATGCCGCACACTTGGGCTTCTTTTGAGGGCAAAAATGACTTTTCAAGGGAATATTATTCTCCAATCAACCAAAATAAAAACAAAAAAAGTAAAAATAAAATATAAAGAAATTATTAAAAAAAAAAAACTTAAAACCTAATAATTAAATTAACAAAACAAAAAAACAGCCCCAACCTTCTTCTTCCTTTTCTATTTCTTTTTTACTTTTGTTCGATTTGCAACTCTCTCAACTTCTTTATGCAAATCACAAACAAATTTCATCATTTCATCAAACAATGAATTTATAGCCACAAGAAACATAAACACAAATATCATTACAACTAGCACATCAAATTGATCAGAGAAACAAAAATAGCAATATGGGTTTGCTCAAAACAACCCCATAAAGCAAATTCCAATCTAGCTCTCCTCCTCCTTTTTCTTCTTCTTCTTCCTTCTCTATTTCTTTCTTATTCTTGTTCGATTTGCAACTCTCTCCTCCTTATTTTTCTTCTTCGGCGATGATGCCACCTCCCTTCTCCAAAATTGACGCCTCCATCGTAGGATTGGCCATTTGACCCATAGGTGTGGGTACCCGCAACACCTATTCCATTAGGGGATGGGTTTGGGACATTATTATTGGGTTTGGGCTGGGTATGGAGATTTTTATAAAACCCATATAGAGATAAGGTGGGTTTGGGTAATACCCATGGGTATCCAAATATACAAAACAAAAAATCTTAACATAGAGCCACAGAGGGCTGCTATATTTCCAACGGAGATCACAAAGTAGGGAACATTTGTGTGCTCTCTCTCTCTCTCTCTCTCTCTCTCTCTCTCTCTCTCTCTCTCTCTCTCTCTCTCGCTTGCTCGCTTGCTCAACGTTGGTATTCATGTTCTACTGGTGGCAGTGGCACATTCACATTGGATGGGTATTCGGTGTCTCTGTGGTTTGCAGCGTTTTGGGTGCTTGGTGATTACTTTTGGGGTAATTTTTAATTCTGTGAATCATTTTTCATTCTTGTTGTTGTGGATTAATACTGAATTGGGTTTGTGTATGTCCACTGGTCCACTCGAAATTGTCAAGCAAGGACCACACAAAGTACCCTCTTACATCTGCTCCTTTTCTATCCATATTTTCAAAGATTCCATTAGCGTTCAGCACATTTTAACTACTTTGCATATGTTAGACTTTGTTTAGTTGTTTCTAATAACAAACAGATCTTTGAAAATTTTTCAAAGTTAGTCTTATACTGAGATTAATATAAAGCCTTGAAAGCTAGCAGAGGAAGAAAAAATACCAGAGAGATAATGAAATAATAAAGTGTTTCCTCCAAAAATTGAATTATTTGATTAGAATTATATTTTATTAAAAAATATATATATTTGTGGGTTAATAGGTTGGCTTTGGGCAACCCATTAATCTAGTGGGGCGGGTATGGGTAATATCCATGAAAATAGTAATGGGTATGGGTATATCAAAATTTAAATGAGATGGGTTTGGGATTGCGGGTATCTATCCATTGGGTCAAATGGCCATCCCTACTCCATTGTCACCATCGTCGATCCACTAGGCTTACCCAAAAGATATGAGAATCTACAAAGCCCGAGTTACTGCCATTGCCGACTCGCTGAGTTCCGTCTTCATCGCGTTTAATTAGGGAATGATCCATGGGTCTATTTACAGGACAAGAACCCAAGCTTGGAGACCACAAATGGAGGTGGCGATAGTACTAGTGTACTTCATTTTTATGGAAATTAAGCGAGTGTTTGTGGGAATAGACGATGGGTTAGAGGTTTGGAGTTCTAGGGTTCATTTTTTCACAGAAAGAGAAAAAAAAATAAAAACAATGATAATGATAATGATTTAAATTATCATTATGTTTGTGGGAATGGATGGTGGGTTAGGACTTAGAGGTTGATATTCCCACAAAAAGTCATTTTTGCCCTCAAAAGAAGCTCACATGTGCGGCATGTGACAAAAATAAACGGCTGTTACACTAAAAGTGACCGAATTGGCCAAAATGGGATACGTTAAAATAAACTGAACTATAGTGAGACAAAATTTAAATCATGGACCACTATGAGAAAAGGTACAAAGTAAGTGAACCAATGATGCATTTTGCAAACACACAAATAAGTTGATAATAAGAGGCCATTCATTTTGCACCCTTTAAGCCACGTGTCACTACAAGGCTACAAGATCAAGCTGTGTATATATTAAAACTCATAAATTTCTTAAGCAAAACAGTATAAGAGAAAAATGGAAAAAGGCACACATTTTAGCTTCCAATATGAAATTATTAAGAAGAAATATACATATATATATATAAGGGTGGTTAGTTTCATATTAACTTGATAACCAATTAACTTTAAAGTATTTTTGTAACTAGCACATACAATAATTTATGCTTTTTAAAAGTCCACAAACATTGGTCATATACTAAAGCACCAATCAAGTATATACTTTCGCTACTAGAATGTCCTTTGTTTTCCAAACTTGTATGCTTCAAATATGTTGAATCAGTTTCATGTGCACAAATTTTGTAGGGTATTAAGTTATGCCATTAGCAATTTTTTGAGCCAATAGTGGATCAAAGGTCTGATAAACAAGTCTCATACCAAAAAAAAAAAAAAAAAA